>BSBK01001753.1:355000-500000 GCA_027943335.1 Chamaecyparis obtusa
ATCTCCTCCCATGGATACATCCATCAAACCTACATAATCCCCTCCATAGACTACCTCCTCCATCTTCTCATCTCCACTAGATGGACCAGTCTCATCACTACTACTAATAGTATCACTACCACTCCCATTCTCCTTCAAACTACTACCAATCACATGTACATCTGTGTCACTACCTCCTACTACTAGCATACCACTTAGAGGAATAAATAGGGAAGATACATTAGTAACTCCTCTACCAACCTTATCACCTACATCCCCACCATCCCTACCATCACCACCAATATATCCACCTCCTCTACCACCAACATCTCCACCATCATCACCACCATCACCTCTATCTCATATATCATCCCCATCACCCCTCCCTCTCTATCTTGTGTACCATACTTCCTCTAAGGTAGTCTCACTCTTCCTCCCATATCTAAAGGAACTAGTACAATTGGATCCATATAAGGGATAGGAATTTCTATAGCCCACTAGGAATCATACTCCATTGTAGTACTTGAATCTACCTTGTTTGATCCCCAATCCCATCTCATAACAGATAATGAATCAAACTCTGCCACATCTAGCAAACTATGCGAGGCCAACTAGTACTCCTTGTCTCTCTGTATTGTCTCAAAACTTATCCCAGTAGCTATATCTCAATAATCCTAGAGTAATGAATAGACCTCCCAATCAAGTATCTCTCATGTCTAAAAAAAGGAAAATTCTCATCCTCTTCATCCCACATGGGGCAACCTATGTAGGGTCTCCATATTAATGCCCTCAAAGTCTCCAGTAAATGTCTCTAGTATCTCACATGTCCCATCTAGCTATGGACCATTGCATCATAATAATAAACATAGGGTTGTCCCGACTGAGTCACTAGTCTATAAAAAACTAGACAAAATAAAACTATATGCTCAAATTCCCACACCTATAAAAGTGTGATCTTGCATCCAAAAATCTAACCTCTATGATACACAATCTTGAGCAACTGATGATATGTCATCGCTAGCATGCAAGGTCCCCATGCATAAAATCTTCCCTCGAGCCATATCAGCAATACAATCTCCCACAAACCAATAGAAAATCCATTTTCTTCTCCTATCTGGAACCAAAACCCCTACTACAACTATGCAAAGCATCACAAAGTATGGATCATATCTGAACATATCTACCCATCTAATGTCATATCCCCTAGCTCCCAAATCCTCAAAAGTACAAGAAAATAAGTTACATAAATATTCTCTCCTTGTTCGGATAAAGTATGCCACCCTCTCACCTTGAATAGGGATCCACAATATCCTATATATATCCTCTAAAGTGATTGTGTACTCCCCAATAGGTATGTGGAAGTAAGATGTCTCTGGGTGCCATCTCTCACAAAGAGAAGTAATTATACCCCTATTTTACCTAATATTGGGCATTAGTGTAATATGCAGTAACCCTAGGCTCCCCAAATGATCCTTCTCATTGTCATTCACCCTATGCCTATAAGATAACACAAGAGGATTTTTTTCCTAAATAATCAATACATCATTCCTAATCTGAGAAATCAATCCAAATCTCTAGTCACATAGAAATTAGTGTTAACATTTGTCTAAGTCTATATTTATCACACTATGAATTTCACATTAAAAAATGAATTAAAACACACTCCATTTCATTTACCATTATAGCTATCTATTTAACTATACATTAAATAAATTTTGCACACATAGAGAAATAAAACTTCATATTGTATTTTTAAAATCAAATTCTACATACAAGTGTATCAATCAAGAACTTTAATTGTATTTATTGTGCACTTTATGTGTGATTCATGGCTCCATCATTTGTGGTGATTGTGCATTGCATGTGTGTCACCTTGTCCTCACATATGCGGCTTGGTTAAGTTCTAATCCCTAAACCTAATGTGTGTTATATGCGGTGAATATGCACCACATGTGCATCACCCTAATATACCAAGTGCGGCTTGGTTAAAAACCAAGCCCTATACCTAAGTGCATTGATTTAGCACATTGAGTGCATCATTCACACCTACCATGTGCATTGTTATAACTAAACATAGCCTGACCTAGTCTATGAAATGGTATGAAAAACAAGGAAAAACATAAGAAAAAAGTATGAAAAATATTGGAGGTGGATCTCCACATGGATGGTGATAGGTCCTGACCTACTCATTGATATGTGTGTCATCCTTGTAGTCCACCATCTCTCTCTAAATGCTCAAAAATATCTCCTTCCACTCCTAGTTCTCTATAAGATCAATGTGCACAATGATTTGAATATGACCCCAAATTCCCATTTATACCCTCCCACCCCTATCTCGATGGACGTGTACCATTTGAATTTTTATTGGTCATGATTCTTTTCACCTTCCAGAGCCCATAACTTCTACATATGACCTCCAATTTCAAAACCACAAGTTGCATGAGGATCCTGATTATGAATTCAACCAAATGAGCCCTCAATTTTATTTTTCACTCATTTTCTTAAGGGGGCACCATTATACCTAGTTATTGACACTTTTTCATAGGGGCATACTGGGGCATTATTTTTTTACAATTTTCTTTGAAATAAAGCCTAAAAATAATTATACCAAAGAGGGGTAAAATGTAAAAACTTAAAAATGGCCTATTGCTCTAACGCAATGACATTACTAATATTCTACCTAAATTATTACATTATCTTTATTGTTTAATCAATATGTGTCTTTCTACCATATTCTAAGATCAAAACCATCATTTCTCTTTAAATTCATAGCTAAGTGGCTTTAATTAATTACATTAATTATTAATCTTTCAATCAATATTTCATCAATTATTCATCTATAAAGTAATTAAATAACTAAACATTATTTATTATTCCCTATGTCATTCAATTAATTACATAGCCATATTTAATTAACATTTCCTCTTCCTTATTATTATATTTATGTAATAATTAAATTAAAACATACTCATAATTAAATAAATTATATTTATTTAATTAAACTAATTGTTCTTCTCTCATAAATAAATACTACGTATTTATTTTTAATTCTCACATGTTCAAGTAAATAAATTATTTTATTTCTTCAATCATGATTTATTCTTCTAAAGCTAACTTGTTCTAAATTTGTGTTCACCCATCAATTACAATTCCTAACTATTCAATCTATATTTTTAATTCCTCCCTCATTAATCAATTGACAATTCAATCTATTGTGGTCAATCCTCCAAACAAGGCAGTCTACAAGAGTTGAACTCCTACTTTCTTTGAGTTAACTTGTAGTACCTCGCTCCTAGTCTGATTTTATAAATGTCGTAACTAATCTAAGATGATAGATTATATGTTAGGAATTTGTTGATGCTTATGATTATACTTACCCCATACTTGCATGTGTATGGTTGAGGTGTTTGTTTTACATTTCTGTTTGACGTGCTTGATGTGGTTGAGGGACACAGTCGTAGTTACTTGCTTGTGAGATCCACATGATCAACCGATCCCCGCCATTGTCTATTATATCTATATATATGTACATGCTTGTCTTTTATGCAGGTTCGCAAGTACCAGGCATCGACTTCCCTGAATTGTCAAGATGAGCGTGCCCTATCACTAATCTCAATGGTAAAAGAGGGGAGATAATATTCAGTTCCAAATCCTAACCTAAGCCAATTATTGTCCTAAAGTAGGGGACAAGATTCTGTGTTTCCACCCTTCTAAACTCGTCCAATTGGCAAGAGTTTACACCTAAGTCCTGAGTTTGAATGTGGGTCTTTAGGTCTTTCTGATTCTTTGATTGTGGTGTTTGATGTGAATTCTATTTTTAGATCATGCTATTTTTAGCTGTGGCATAGTATTTAAATGGTAATTAAATAAATGTATTTATTTGGTTTAATTATTATTTATATTATATAGTTGATGCATTAATTAATTGGAAATTAATTATATGCTAGTTTGAGTGTGGTTGAAATATTTAATTAATGTGAATTAATTAAATATCTTCACTTTTGATTTATTTAAAATCATGAATTAACCTCTGTTTAATTAAAATATATTTATTAAATTGAGGGTTATTTTGGCATGTGGTATTTATGCTAACTAAATGTTTTAATTATTAATTAATTGAATGCATTATGTTGCACATTCATAATTGCATGAAATTGAATTAGTAATTCAAGTTGAAGTTTGGTTAAGTGCTTTTCAACTCAAGTCAAAGAGGAAAGGAGACTCCAGTTCAACTGAGACTGAATTGTGAACTGAAGTTCATTTTCATGCAAAGCCCTTTTGATGTTGAGTTTATATTTTTGCATGTGAAAGGAAGTTTCTTTAAGTATTAGGGGTTTTGGCCATTATTCGGGTACACAGGTTTTTGAGGAGGAATTTTGGAGACAAATTTGGGAGAGATTTTTGAAAAGCTTGGATTTTGTGTTCTTCGTTCTGGTCATCATCAAATCTATTTATTTGTGATTTGAGGTAGGTTTTGTATTGTTATGGCTATTCCTTTTTAGATCTGCGTGTCTTCATTGTGCCTGTTGGATTTGAATGCATGAAAAGTTTCGTATGTTATTGCAATGTGATTTAATTAGTTTTGCCAATCTATTTTGCAATTTGTTGGTTCTAAGGAATCTGTAAAAGAGGATTAGAAAACCCAATTCAATTAAGGTTTTGGTCATTGTTGAGTATTAATGGAGTTAATATTGATGTTAAGGAGACTTTGTAAAATGTGAAATATTTATATATATGTTCATGTTTTGTGCTGAGTTTAATATATATATATATATATATATATATATATATATATATATATATATATATATATATATATATATATATATATATATATATATATATACCCTGGTTGTTTGTGGAATTAAAATCATATTATAAGTTGATTTAATATTGATTTTGGTTTTTGAATTTAAAAATAATTAATAATTGAAAAGTTTATTTTTTGAAAAGTATTTTTAAGCAAATGTGAAAAGTTTATATTATTAAAAATTTATTGTTTGGGCTTTGAAAAGACCCCTTACCTTTTCGCGGGCCCCTAGCATACTGTCGTGTGTAGTACCTGGCAACTGACGCACGACAGTCCCCGAGGGGGCTGCCGTGTGGTAGTACCACCGATACTATCGCCGGTGGTAAGGTCACTGGCCGCAGGGGGGACAGAGCGGCAGGGGACAGGGTACCCACGGGTACCCCCCCTTAAATTGCTTTTTTATTATTATTTTTTTTACTTAAAAAACTTTTTCATTATAGTTTATTTATTATGTTATTAATTTAATTTATTAAGTTAGTTTTGTTTTATGTTAAATTTAAATATGTTATTTAATATAAGTTTTTTTTAGTAATTTTTATTAATTAATAAATAATTTATTTAATATTTTTTTTATGTATTGAGCATTTACTAAATAAAATTAGTTGATTCTAATTTTTATTTTAATTCATTTGTTGTTATAGATAATTATTGGGTTAATAATTATGGATATTAGTTTGTATTTTAATTGTTTTATAATTGATTTGTAAAACTATTGTCTCAATTTGATTATGAATCTTAAATGTGATAAATTTGTTATCAGACTATTTATTTCTTAGATATATTTGGAAAAGCTAGATAAATTTTGTAATGCTTTTGAATGCTTATACCTGATTAAAGTATTAGATTGAAGTAGAACATTTGTTAAATTGGAGTTGTATTTTCTTGAATATCTAAGTGATGTTATCTTTTGCGTTCATGGTTCAATATGAAGACTTTTGATGCCCTTGGTCAATTTGACTTGTATTGATTTTTAGGGGTTGTAGTTATCTTTTTAGCCATGTTGTTTGTCATGCATGCGTAGTTAGTTTGCATGAGTTGTTCTAAACCCTAGGTGGGTTTGATCCTAGTGGTTTTTGGTCTTGCATGTTGAATCTAGTTGTAGAGATTCAAGAGTTGTGTTAACTCAGAGTTCATATTGTTCATGTGAAACCCTAGGGTAGGTCATCTGAGTGTATATCAGGAAGTAGCTTGTGAATTGGTGTTAGAGCCCAGAAGTGGCTACTAGGAGATCCCATTACAAGTAGTTAATAAGTGATAATTAATGAACATTGAGAGTTTAAAATGAACCTAATAAGATATTTGTGCCTCGACCATGCCTGAGTTCCCGATTGAGTTTGACTAGGATGGGAGTTGAGATGATGCTTGCCGCCTATATGGACTGGAGATGGCATAGGTAGTACCTTGTCTACATGAGAGGTTACTGTAACCACATAGAGTCACTAGGGTGTCGGGGTTTGAAGGGACTACCAGGATAACCCTAGAGTTGGCTTATGTGATGACACTTCTTGTTTGCATCTTAGGTTTCCTACGTGTTATGTTTGCCTCTGGTAGAGTATGTTTAACCTTGTTGTACTTTTGGTATCCTTGAGTTAGAAGTTTTTAGGACCTCTTCCTTGGTTTGTTGTTGTTTGTTATCTGAGTGGGTTCTAATGTTATCTCCTCAGCACGGTGGGAGTGGACCATTTAGGTTCACGAGGTCAGGTGGTAGTGGTTCTTTTACCATTTGTGATTCTGACATTTGTGCACCGAGGCTGGATGATCCATGTTGTAGTTGTTCCTTCTTGTTCTTCTTTCTTCTTATGATCTTTATCATTATTTTAGATATTCAGAGTTTCATGTTGTATTTCTTTTCAGTTATTGTATTCACATACCCTACGACATGTGCAGTGGATGCTTATTGTTATGGTCACCTTATGGTACCAATTGTATTTATGTAATCATGCATATGATGTTGTATTTATCTTTCAGATGTAATCTTGGGATTCATATCTTTATCTTATATTAATTAATTAACTCCTTCATAATCTTCATCAAGGAACCCTTTGAAGTTGTAACCTTTGTTGGTTGTGTATTGCTATGCTTTGCTTCTGCATTGTAAACTTTGATGTTGTTGATTGTTAACTTTATAAAAAATATTCTGCAAACTTAGTCGCATGTTTTAGGTTAAGTTCTTCTAGGTTCCCTGGCGGGGCATTACATAACTCTTTCCTCTCATCAGTCAATCCTCCAATCAAGGAAGTCAAGCAGAGTTTTTGATTAAGGAAAAGAAGGTTTTGATGGAGCCTTGAAACCCATTACAAGTATATTTTGAAGGGGATCTAAAACCCCGCAAAGAAAAGTTCCTGCATCAAATAAGGTGTTTGTAGATCAACAACCCAAAGCCAACAAACATACATCAACCTAAAAAATAAAACATCTAAGGCACAACCTACCCAAAAGAAACCACAACTAAATTCCAAAGACTTACATCAAAGAGAAAAATTCCAAAGCAAGGAGATCCATGGGGTTTTGAAGGCTCCCCAACCAAGACATTGGGTTTTCTCATAGATTCCACAACCATCATCAGAAACCACCACATATGAATGATCCTCAAAAAACAAACAACCACAAGTATTTTTGGTTTTAAAATGGCTCCCAAAACCATAACAAGGGGTTGAGGGGCACCCCAAGCCTTATCTAGCAGCCTAAAAAGAAGAACCTAAAATAATCTAGATAGAAGAAAGGTGGTGTAGGAGAACCTAGGTAAATATGGTTAAGGACCCTTAAGAACTTTTATATTTTCTTTAAGTTGGTTTGTAAAGTGTTTATTCATTCACTCCTATGATGACCAAGAATAAAATGGGTCAAGTCAGTGAATAAAAACTCTATTGCTTAGATGTTTTCTTTCAGTTCTGTTGTGTGTTAGAGGTTGTTAGTAAGCCTCTAGAAATCCAACCAAGGCATTAGGAACCTTAGTTAAGTTTCTCGGTATGTGTTGAAATGGCTCGGTAATACTGTTGATCGGTATTATTGGTGCTTGATAAGATTGGTGCTCAGTAATACTGACGCTTGGTAATATGGGTGCTCGGTGAGACTGGTACTCGGTAATGTTACTTTTCGATACCCATGGTGCTTGGTACTATGATGAAGTTTACATTGTCGCTTCTCAGTAAAACTAGTTGTAATGGCCACAAAAGGTAGACCTTGTCTGTAATGGATAGTATGGTCAGTCGCAATGGTTCCTGACAAGATGCTTTTGATAGAGTGGGAAATTAAGACTTTCCTAATGATCGGGTGGCTAATTATGATGTTCCAGGTCCCCTTTTTAAAGGAGAAGGGTTTTTGTAAGAAGGAGAAGGAGGAGAGATAGCAGTTGGATTTTTAGCATGGTTTATTTTATTTCCAATGAATGAAAAAAGTTGCAGGCTATGTACTTAGTTGATTTCAACGCTTTGTGATTTACTGTGCATGCTAGTAGATTAATTCATTTTGTTTCTATTTGCAAGTTGTGATTTCTTTACCCATTCTGGGTTGTAAATATTGAATGGCACCTCGAGGTTCCTAAATCCATGGTGAAATTCATGTGCCTGGATGGAACTTGAGAGGAGCCCTTGTATATAGTTTTCTTTTTCTTGTTTTTGGTAGGAGAAGCAACAGATTTGAATCTAGAGACCTTACCCTACGCGAGCTCAGTGATAGTCCGGCTAGGGTAAGTAAGAAAGGAAGATGTTTTAAAGTTATTAGTTGAATGAGTAGAGTGGATCTACTTGTGTAGATTCAATAAAAGAAGAATAACTTGTCGATGGGGACCGAGTCTTGAAGAGGGAGTAGAGTCCTTAGTGGCTTACTTCGGTTTAGGGTGGTGAATTCCCTAAGAGATCTAAAGGAAGGATCTTCGACTAGAGTTAGGCCAACTTTGTAGTAGAAAATAGATCATGATCGACCATCAGATTGGTATCAAAGCCCTAAAAATATTTGGGTGTGTTTTGTTTGGGTGTTATCTACAGAAGTGTCTGTCAATTCATTCAAAATGGTGACCAATGCAAAACTAGCAAAAGACGTGGAAGAGAAAAAAGAGGAGAATAGACTCCTGAAATAATAGTTGACTGAAATGGAAACTAGGTTAGAAAAAGTGTAGTTAAGAACTACAACAATTAGTGAAAGAATGAGAGAAGTTGATGAAAAAGACACAACAGTGCTCGAGGAAGACATAGTGCTAGAACCCAACCCTGTGCTTCAAGAAGAGCCATTCTTGAGGGTGTTGAAGGAAATGAATTGTAAGTCCTTGGAAGGTGTGCCTCTATTTAGAGGCAAAATGGAACCAGAAGTAGTCATGGAATGGATAGAAGGATTGGAAAATCACTTTGACTCTGATAATGTAACCAAGGCTCAGAAGGTTAGAATAGCCAAGATAAGATTGAGAGGAACTGCTCTCACTTGGTGGAAGTTTGTCCAAGATGAAAGGACCAAAGAAGGAAAGAACCCCATAACCAGTTGGAAAGGCATGGTGGCTAAGATAAGGGAAACATATCTCCCTGAGGATTATGCACTTCAGTTGCAGAAGAGGAGACAAAATCTTAGACAAAAACATCTAGAGGTCAGTACCTATACCGAAGAGTTTCACAAGTTATGTTTGAGATCACATGTAATGGAAGAAGAAAGCCTAAAAGTGGCTAGGTATCTGAATGGACTCAAGTGGAGTATCCAAGAGGAAATCAGTCTCTAAAGTCCCAAACAATACATCAATGCTATCAGCTCACTCTCAAAGTGGAGGAGAAGTTCAAAAAAAGAAAGATATGAATAACAGAGGAAGGGGAAGGGACAATAGAAGTCACAAAGGAGGATTCGGTGGAAGAAAATTTGAAGCTAAAAATTAGAGTGAGTCCAAGTCCAATGAGAATCAAGGAGTATCTAGTAACACAAGAGGAGGTTACAACTGAGGATGAAGTTCAAACAATGGTTCGAGAGGAAGAAACAATAATCAAGGAAGATGATCTTAGTTCTCTTCAATGAAGTGGTCTAACTATCAATAGTTTGGGCATCTAGCCTATAAATGTCCCAAGAAGAGTTCTACATCACAAGGACATGAGAAGAGGAGACATTATGTGAAAGAAGAATCTTCTAGCAGCAAGATGGTAGAAATAGCCCTAGATTCTAAGATAGAAGAAAATTTGATGATCTGAACAACACCCCTCAAGGAACCCATCAAAGAGGAACCAAGCCAAAGAAGATCTTTGTTTCAAGTCAAGTGCAAGGTGCTAGGTAAGGTTTGCAAAGTTATCATAGACTCTGGTTCTACCAATAAAATAGTTTCTATGGAAGTTGTAGAAAAGTTAAAATTGAAAAGGATTCCTCATACTAACCCTTACTGAGTTACTCGGTTGAATAAAGATCAACATGTGCTAGTTAATGAGAAAGCTTGGGTAGAATTTTCCATAGAGATGTATAAGAATAGTTTTTTGTGTGATATCCTACACATGGAAGCTTCTCATTTATTGTTGGGTAGACCTTGGCCATTTGACTGAGATGTAGTACATAATGGAGCTGAAAACTCTTATTCCTTCAAGAAAGATGTAATGACCTTCAATATAAAGTCAATCTTGGAAGAAGGTAAAGTGAAGAAAGGGGGTCCTAACATACTATTAGTAGGTGAGAAAGAGTTTTTACAAACATTAGAGGAAGAAGATGGAGTAGGCTTTTCTTTGGTTCTGAAGCCAAAGAGTGACAAAGGGGACAAGAGGAAAGAGTTACCCTTAGAAGTCAAGAGTTGCTTAGTCAATACCAAGACATCATTAGCGATGGTCAACTAGCTAGTCTTCCACCTGAGAGGTCTATTAGCCATCAGATTAACTAAATCCTAGGAGCCTCACTTCCCAACAAGGCTGCCTATAAAATGACCCCACAATAGAATAAAGAGATAGCTAGCCAAATTCAAGAGCTACTGGATCAAGGACTAATTAGAAGGAGCATAATCCCATGTGCTATGCTCACCATCCTAGCTCCAAAGAAGAATGGTACTTGGAGGTTGTGTACAGATTCTAGGGCCATAAATAGAATCACTATTCAGTATAGATTCCCAATCCCTAGGATAGAGGATTTGATGGATTGCTTAGGAGGAGCTAAGTATTACTCCAAGATATATCTTAAGAGTGGGTATCATCAAATAAGAATAAAAAGTGGAGATGAGTGGAAGACTACTTTTAAGACTACCAAGGGACTCTATGAGTGGCTTGTAATGCCTTTTGGGTTGTCCAACACCCTGATCACATTTATGAGGTTGATGAATGAATTTTTGAAGGAATTCATTAGAAAATGGGTTATAGTATACTTAGATGATATTATAGTATTCAACAAGACCAAGGGGGATCATCTTAGACATCTGCAAATGGTAATGCAAAGATTGCATGAAGAGAAGTTGGAAATCAATTTAGAAAAGAGTGAGTTCATGAAGAAAGAGCTCGTATACTTGGCTTTTGTTATCTCAGAAGGTAGCTTGAAGATGGATATCAGCAAGGTGGAAGCAATTTTGAATTGGCCTACACCTAAATCAGCCATAGAAGTAAGGAGCTTCCATGGATTGGCATAGTTCTACACGAAGTTCATCAGGAAGTTTAGTGAAATCAGTGCACCTATCTTAGATACCATAAAAGGGGGTATGAAAGAAAAGTTCCAATGGAATAAGCAAGTTGATGAAGGATTTAATAATTTGAAGTAGAGAATAGTGACTCAACCTATCCTAACACTTCCCAATTTTGACAAGTTGTTTACTGTGGAATGCGATGCAAAAATAAATGATGCAAAGAGGAAGTATTCCTCATATGATCTGGAACTATATGCACTAGTGCAAGCACTAAGGAAATGGAGACATTATCTACTTCCCAAAGAATTATAGTCTTTACCGCCAATCAGGCTTTAAGTTTTCTGAATTCACAAGATAAACTAAGCCACAAGCACATGAAATGGGTGGAGTATATCCAAGCCTACACCTTCACCATCAAACACAAGAAGGGAGTATAGAATAAGGTAGTAGATGCATTGAGTAGGAGATTGCTCATGGTGCAAGAAATTCAGCTAAAGAGCATTGGCATAGATAGCTTCAAGGATTTTTACCTAGCAGATGGAGATTTTTTAGTAGCCTATAAGGTATGTCAAGATTTTCAAAACCACTTTCATAGTGAGTATTCTAATTTCACCCTACAAGAAGGTCTTCTATTTAGAGGAGGACAACTCTGTGTACCAAAAGGTTTAATGAGAGAGAACTTAGTACAAGAGAAACATAATGGGTCATTGAGTGGACATTTTGGGGTGCATAAAACTTTAGAATTGGTATAGAGGTACTATTATTGGCTGAGAATGAACAAGGAAGTTCAAAAATATGTAGAAACTTGTATAGTCTATCAAAAGGCCAAGGGGACTTCATCCAATGCAGGATTGTATCAACCACTTCCTATCCCAGACATACCTTGGGAATGTATCAACATGGATTTTGTGGTTGGACTTCCTAAGACCAAGTTGGGAATGGACAATATTTTTGTGATTGTGGACAGATTTGGTAAAATGGCTCACTTTGTACCATGCAAAACCATGCATGATGCATTCTATATAGCACATCTTTTCTTCATTGAAGTAGTAAGGATACATGTATTACTCTTCAGCATTGTATCAAATAGGAACTCTAAGTTTATGAGTCATTTTTGGAAAACCTTTTGGCAGAAGCTCGGTACAAACCTTTCCTTTAGCTCAGCATATCATCCACAAACCGATGGTCAGACTAAAGTAGTGAATCAAAGTTTGGGAAATCTTTTGAGATGTCTCACAAAAGAATATGGACAATCATGGGATAAGTTACTTGTGTAGGTAGAATTTTCTTATAATGGTATAGTAAATAGATCCATTGGAAAAAGACCTTTTGCAATAGTGTATGGGATCCATCCCAGGGGTATATGTGAACTCAGGGATCTTAGAAACAATGAAGAGAAGACTAGCTATCCAGAAGATTTTTCTCAATCCATGAAAGAAGTCCATTATACTATAAAGAAGACACTAGTGGAGAGTACAACTCACACCAAGGAGAAGGTAGATGAAAGGAAAAGGGATGTTTATTTTTAAGTTGGAGATTTAGTCATGGTGCACCTAAACAAAGAAAGACTACAAAGAGGTGTTCTGAGTAAGCTTCAGATGAGGAAGATAGGCCCCTATACAATTTTGGCGAAGCATGGGTCTAATGCTTACAAAGTTGACCTTCCCACTAATATGGGTTTATCTCTAGTCTTTAATGTGGTAGACCTTGTGTCCTACAAGGGAATCAATTCCAAGAGAAGGTCCTAATTTATTAGCAACTGTAGAAGATCTCAAGGCACTAAAAATTCCAGTTACTCCAAAGCGCAAGGTAGAGAAGATCCTGAACTCGAGAGTTGCCAAGTAGACTAGAACAAAGACTTACATGGAATATCTAGTCAAGTGGAAAGGGCCAGCTGATTTAGAGGCTACATGGGTATAGAAGACCACATTCATGAAGTTGGGCGTCAACCCTGACCTCATCCAATCACCTGGAAGTTAATTTTTCTCAATTGGGGGAGTATGATGTAGGAGCACCTAGGTAAATAGGGTTAAGGACCCTTTAGAACTTTTAGATTTTCTTTAATTTGGTTTGTAAATTTTTTATTCATTCACTCCTGTGATGATCAAGTACAAAATGGGTCAAGTCGGTGAATAAACACTCTAGTGCTTAGATGTTTTCTTTCAGTTCTGTTGTGTGTTAGAGGTAGTTAGTAAGCCTCTAGAAAACCAACCAAGGCATTATGAACCTTAGTTAAGTTGCTTGGTATGTGTTGAAATGGCTCGGTAATACTATTGCTCAGTATTACTGGTGCTTGATAAGACTGACGCTAGGTAATACCGACACTCAGTAAGAGGTGCTCGTTAATACAGGTGCTCAGTGAGACTAGTACTCGGTAATGTTACTTCTTGGTACCCATGGTGCTCAGTACTATGGCAGAGTTTACATTGCTACTTCTTGGCAAAACTAGTTCTAATGGCCGCAAAAGGTGGACCTTGTCTGTAATGGACAGTATGGTCAGTCGTAATGGTTCCTAACAAGATTCTTTCAACAAAGTGGGAAATTAAGACTGTCCCAATGATGGGGTGGCTAATTATGATGTCCTAGACCTCCTTTTTAAAGGAGAAGGGCTTTTATAAGAAGGAGAAGGAGGAGAGATAGCAGTTGGATTTTTAGCATGGTTTATTTTATTTCCAATGAATGAAAAAATTTACAGGTTGTGTACTTAGTTGATTTCGATGCTTTGTGATTTATTATGCATGCTAGTAGCATAATTAATTTTGTTTCTATTTGCAAGTTGTGAGTTCTTTACCCGTTCTGGGTTGTAAATATTGAATGTCTCCTCGAGGTTCCTGAATCCATGGTAAAAGTTATGTGCTTGGATGGAACTCAAGAGGATCCCTTGTATATAGTTTTCTTTTTCTTATTTTTGGTAGAAGTAACAGATTTGAATCTAGAGACCCTACCCTAGGAGAGCTCGATGATATTCCAACTAGGGTAAGTAAGCAAGGATGATTTTGTAAAGGCATTAGTTGAATAAGTAGAGTGGATCTACCTATGTAGATTTAGTGGGAGAGGAGAATAACTTGTCAATGGGGACCGAGTCTTCAAGAGTGATTAGAGTCCTTAGTGGCTTACTTTGGTTTAGGGTGGTGAATTCCCTAAGAGATCTAAAGGAAGGATCTCTGACCAGAGTCAAGCTGAATCTGTAGTAGCAACTAGATCTCAGTCTCCCATCAAAAGGGTTTAAACATATAACCCAAATCCATCTGTAAATGAGAAGAAAAGATTTCTCAAAAGAACAAAACCCTTTCCCCAACAATACTACCCTCCACCTCAATAGAAATGGATCACACCTCAATAGGAAAGTATGAGGAAGGAGTAATCCTTTCCAAAAGCCACTTCCAAAACTACCCTACCTCCCAACAACCAACAACAAGAAAAATCCCCTCAATGCTATAATCAACCTCACCCACCAAACATGTCACCACCTCCATAAATGTAATAACCACCTCAATAGGTATAGAGAGAAAGGAGAAAAACAACAAAAAGAGGCTAAAACTCCACCAGTTTATAGAAAGGTACCTTAATGAAATGAGGAGAGGCTTCACCTCAATAGAATTATTTGAGGAAAGAGATAGAAGAGAGCCCATAAGATTACATTGAAGAAAAGTGAAAGAGAACCACTAGAATCCATCAAGGGACTAAACATCCCCAAAATTAGAAGGATTCATTAACCAAAAATAATAGGAAGACAGAATGAGACCTTGAAAATTATCAGCATCCACTTGGCCACAACCAAAAGAACCGAACAACCAAAGAAAGGAAAAAACTCTTGTCTAGCACAAAACCCAAGAAAAATTTATAGCCTCCAAAAAAATAATGTAGCCTAAAAAATAAAGTGAAATCAAAGGAGTAGTGTCACTGAACATAGGACCCAAGCCATTAGAGAAATAAGAACCACTTCAGGCAGAGAAGTCATTTAGGATGAGAGACAATACACTAGGATTCTCCAAGTGTTGGATTAAGTATGGAAAGGTGAGTACTAAGAGGGGAGGGGTGAATCAGTACTGCAAAAATTTTATTTAACCTTTTTAACCATTCACCAAACTCATAAATTTGCATGCATCTCATAAAACATACAAAACATTAACAATAAACATAACTCATAACACAAAGATTTTGGTATCACAAAAATTCTTGTTAGAGGATAAAAATGTGGTGGGTATGACACCCACAAAACTTCACTACTAAAGTAAAAAAATTTCTTTGTTAGAGCTACAATGAGAGCTATTTTGTATATCTTACCCTGTTAAGAGTATTAACCCAGTTAAGAGTCTAAAAACCAATTAAGTCTACCTTGCTAAATTATTTTACAATTCTAATCTAAGAACTGTACCCTGTTAAAGGATTTACAAAGTAAGATCTATTAGGATCTGCTCGGTTAAGAGACCTTAAAATTCTATTTACACACTAACTCGGTACATAAATTGTCTATAGAACTTGCATCTATCTTATGCTTATCAGACTCAATATTCTCATTAACCATTTACCTCAACATGTGTTTCACTCATAATAACAAATCTGTACTTGGTAGATTCAACTCTAAATCATAATTACACTCCACTCTTTACTACTTTGTTACTCATTGGCTTCTCTTCTCATCACCTTATATCTACAATTTCTCCTTCGCACATGCACTCTCTCTATCTCTCTCTCATCTCATGCTATGAACTTCACATTCTAATCCATTTATACTTAATTCTATAATCGGTGGAAATGTTATAGAATCATATCTTTAAGTGGTGGTAGCATTGGTTACTCCTCCATATATCTCATTTAATTCTTATTTGTGTGTCTCACCTTTTAATCATGTATAATAATTTTATTTAAATCTCCAATGCTTTGTCAGACAATCTCCTTGAGATTTGTAAACCATTTTCTACTCGGTCTCTAGGTTCAATGTATTTATAGATTCTCCTTGTGTCAGCCTAAGATGCTCAGTAATACATTTTCTTTGTTTCTCGGTAACTATATCATCTCTTAGTTTGATAACTATTGTAGCTCAGTAAAAATCCATGTTCGGTGCTTAGTGCTCGATTTGCCTTGCTTGATGTCTGCTCCTTATTGCCTTTACTGAAAATTGTCTTTCCTTTATTTCCTTTATCGACTATCTTTTTTTTCTCTTACTGACTAACTTTAACAATCAATATGACTTTATCATAACTAATGAAAAAAAAATAACTCTATAGGAGTATCAATCTCCCCCTTTGGCATTAGTTTGGTATTTTTGTTAAAAACCTTCAAAGTCATCAAAATTTCTTGTCCTTAGCAAAATTTCACCTATATACATAGCTCGGTAAATATCTTTACTTATTACTCCCCCTATAGTCATAATCTTTTTACTCATATCTATCCGCATATACATATATTTCCTCTTTTGTATCTCTTTTATCCTCCTTTGATATAGATTTCCCCCTTTATGCCATTACACTCTTTTATCTTATCATATATATTTCCCCCTTTTTAACAAAAATTCTAAAAATAATAACTTACTATTTGTCTGGTGGAGGGCTCTTGGCAAAAATAGATTTGTATATTTCTTGTGCATCCCTTAGTTATGCCTTTCATGAATCCTTTAGCATCTGCAACACTATGATCTATTCACTGATATTATCTCTTAAAATGATCATGTTGTCCAATGCACTTACATCTGGTGTGTTAATGCCTCAATATGGGGTATCAAAAAGGTTTGTAATTCCATAAGATTCATTCTAATTTCATTATCCTCTTTCCTTAGTTCATGTTGCACTCCCATTAAGTGCTTCATCCTTTCATAATATTCCTTGAAAGAATTAGGCTCAGTATATACCTTAGCTAACTGCTCAATCAACTCCTTCTCAACATTTTCATCTTTATCTTTTATGAAGTTTGAAATTAAACAAATATTTTGAAATAATAAAATAATATATGTCAATTCTTTCTCTAACTTAGTAACCAATTCAGATAGTGTTACCTTGTCAAGGGCGACCAATTGAAGTAGTTCTTCAATAAATTTAGTCTCCATCTTCTTTCTATGCACTTGCATTAAATATTCTGTAGTATCATTACTAGGCTTATTGATCTGGCTCACAAGTTCACTTAATTTTCTATAAATGTCTCCTTTCTCATTAATATTTTCTTCTGGTACAATTTCTTGCAATATGTCTTTAACTTTTTCTAAGACATCAATATTTCTCTTCTTAGCAAGTAATTTATCTTGGGCAGCTTTCCTCTTTAATAAATCTCTAAACTCTGATAGTTCCTTAGGGCTCATTGTGGAGATATCTACCTTTGGTATAACTATAGGTTGGCTTAAATCAACTTTCTCCTTCTCATGCTTCATTTTCTTCAACTTTGACTTATCAGTAGATGCCTTCTTTGCATCAGATGTAGCAGCAGTATCCTCAATTTTGTCATCTTTCGTTTCTCCTTTTTCTCTTCTTTTTTTGTTCATCCTTCTTTTCTTATTTAATTTCTTCTTTTTTTTCTTATTTATCCTTTTATGTCTCCTTCACTGGTCTTGTGGCCTTGGTAGGGATCAATGGCTCTTGATTCTAACCCTGGGCAGTCTCAGTGTCTTTAGTTTCCTCAATATCATTTTGTGTAGTTTCTTGTGTTGGCAAGTGATGTTTTGGGAGAACTACAGATCACTCGAGGGTTGTCATTTATGGAAACACATATGGTATGGTGATCACAAGAATAAAGTATGAGTGTTGAAGATACAATCATGAAAATGACTAAGTATGAAATCGGATTTATAGAGTACTGCAGAACTATTTTGGACAATGAAGATAGTATATGCCAGATAATGACTTGTGAGCTTAGAGGAAGAAATTTTGGGATATGTATGACCCGTAGTTAAGATCGCATGTGTTTTGGTATTTATATCAACAATTTATAGTGATATGAAGGCATGCGAAGATAGAGGAGCAGTGAAACATGGCACATGAACAGTCGTGATGATTAAGGGAATGTAATATAGAATGGTAATGTGCTAAGTTAGATAAAGATTGTATATTTCTAACACTTTGGTAATACAAGATCTCCGACTTAGTATTTATTGTTTTCATTATTTATTATTATGTTTTTTATTGTATTTGGAAGTAGACTGGATGATAGAATACATATAAATGAAGAGTGTTTTGTGAAAGTGATATAAGGAAAAGATATGGATGTGATATTAGGATATCAGTGATGGTTGATAGCAGATGTGAGATCAAAGATTGACAAAGGCTATTGAGAACTATAACTAGAACTATCAAAGCATAGCAGATGCTTGTATTGTTCACTCTTGAGAACACTTTTGTAGCTGAATTATTGATTGTAAGAGTTGTAAGCTCAGTATACCTTTAACAGGGTTTTGTATACCTTTAACAAGGTTGATATTCCTCTAACAAGGAAATGTACTATGTAATACTTAGCTCCTAACAGGGCTAGGTATCCTAATAGGGACATTATACTTTAGTGCATATTTGTGGGTACCATCCCTAGCAGGGTTTTCCCTTGGCCAGGGTTTCCTCAAAAATAAATAATGGTGTTATGAGTTATGTGTTATTTGTTTATGTTCTTTTCATTTTAAAAATCATATGGTTTATTTGGAATTGGTTTAAGTTTATTATGAAGTATTGTAATACTGATTCACCCCCCCTCTTAGTATTACTCAATCCTAACATCTTGTTCTGGTTTGGTGGGGGCATCGACACTTGTTGGTACATCCTTTGTTACCTCTAAGATCACTTCCTTGATCTCAAGAAAATTCATTATTTTCTCAATAATAGGCTCTTCTTCCATTAGATTTACCTTTGTTGAATCATCTACTTCCATTTCTTCTATTTCTTTGGCCTTAATTTCTATTATATCTTGATCATCTTTAATATCCTCAGCAAGATCTTTATCAGTAATATCTTCTATGATGACATCATCTTTGTTAGTTGTCAAATCAATGGGATTTGAATTTCCTTGAGTTTCATCGATCTCTATCTCTTGACCTTGAAAGAATATCTTTCTCCTAAGTTCATAAATCTCATTTTGAACTTCCTCTAATTTATCAACCATTATACTTAGTGCTCTTCTTTTCACTCAAAATCTCTTTGAGTATTCTTGCAGTGCTTCCTTGATTCCTCTTTTGGATAGGTCAGGGACTATGATAGCCAGGGATCTCTCCATCATTCACTTCTCAGATGCTAAGGCATATTTCCATATAGCATCAATATTTTGATATAGCTCATCTTCTAAATATGTGGCTATCTCCTTAGGTGTAGTTCTAAAATTATGCAAAGTAAACACAATAGCCTCTTTAATTCTCTATTTTTCTTCATCATTCCTTTTCTCATACTTTAGTTGTTTCAATCCTGAATATCCTCCATATTTCTTAAGTGTCATAAGCGACTCATCAAGGTCTTTAAATTTTGGTGTTTGACTTTGTACAACCTTAAATTATGAAACATCTTCTAATTCAATTTCACTATCTTCTTATAGTCTCAATTTTCTCCTAGGCCTCCCAGTAGCCTTCTTCTCTCTTATGTAGGTTTTGGGCTTTGGTGGTTCAATTTTTGCTTTCTTCTTCTCACTTAGTGTGGAAGAAGACCTTGTTGATAGTCTTACGCCGATTGGACTAGGGGTCTCTTTCTTCATTCTAATCTTCTTCCACTTAACCTCTGATGGTCCAGCTTCATCTTCTTCAATAGGGATTCCCAAATTTTCTAACAAGTTACAAATCATTGTGTTGTTCCACCTTAAGGCCTTAGGTATCAATATACCTATTTTGATCTTATTCTTCACTTCTTCATATGTTCCATACCAATTGGATCTTCTTGTTAGAAATAGGAAATACTGAGAGGGGGGGGTGAATCAGTATTTCACAAACTTTTTCTTTTGCCCACTTATGGATATAATAGATAACTTTAGTGCATACAAAGATTATCAAGCTGATTAACAAACATAGCAGTAAATAGAAAGAACTCATAACACATCATATGTTCTCAAGGAAACCCTGGCCAAGGGAAAACTCTAGTGGGGATGGTACCCACAAAGATCACTAATAAAAAGTATCTTGTTAGGGATATTGGACCCTGTTAGGAGTCAATTTACAATATATAGTAGATCTATCCTGGTTAAAGGACTTTAGGCCTTGTTAGAAGCCTTAACCCTGCTAGGAGTTAGATTACAAAACCTGATCACCAGCTGAGTTCATTGCCCAAATAGGTAATACAAAATGTTTCTGACTGTAATATGGTACTACTTACAACTTCACATCAATAGCCTTTTCTACTATCACAATATACAACTATCGCAAGTTATCTTTTCTTTCTTTTTACATATCACTTTCATATTTCATTACATTTCAAGTATGCCTAATATATGAGTTATTAAAGCTAATAAATTTACATGGTCAGCTTCCAAAATCTTTATCCAAGAGTAAAAATCTAGGATTTCATCCCTTCATAATGTTAATTCATTATTTTGACAAGCAAAAATAATCCCTTAACTCTTTCGCTAAAACTATCTCCAAAACTGTTCTATCTGCAAAAACTGTCTTTGGTAAACTTTGAATAACTTTGTCTGTACTGCTCTAAACTTTATGTGCATTGAGATGGGGTATCCTCATAATCTGTAGAAGCTTTATTTAACTATGCAAACAAAAATATTGCTCCAGTGGACGTCGCCAAGTAAATCTTCATCGGGTGCTCTGTCAAGATCACTGTATCCAAACTTAGACAATTTCTTCCTTAAACTTTCCATACTTGCATTCCAGATTCTGCGCTCTTAATTGAGATCATATGTTGCCATAATGAAAACATCTATGCATCCACATTAGCCAAATTTCCAACAATCTCCCCCTTTGTCATTGGTGGCAACATATGGGAAAATTGGCTAAGTGTGCAAACAAAACTTCAAAAACACTTATACAAAATTTTGGCCAAAAGTTATACAATATGTATACAATATCACACTCCATAGAATAGCTCCCCCTAGGAGTATCCTTCCTCAACATATATACAATTTTCTGCTATCTCTCCCCCTTTGACAACAATGACAAAGATAGGGTGTACAAAAATTTCAAAAACTTTATACCTTATTATTAGTTATTGCAAAGCCGGTAGGCTTGCAACACAATCACAAAACTCTAACTTCCAAGATTCAAAATCTTTCTCCCATATCATCCTGATGGATTCAGTAACATTGAGTAGAGTACTCAATCCATCTGCTACTGTCTGTCAAGCTTGCAGGGAATTGAAGCTAAACTTCTGAAATGATGTCTTTGCTGAAAGACACTGCTTAATTTGATCTTCAACAATTGATATCTTGATTGAGACATGCTCTCTCAAGATGTTAACCCTGATCATCTTTCTGTTCTTCTCCTCTGCTAACATTCTGATTTCATCTTTCAATTTCCTTATGTTCTTCTCTATAGAACTTATCTTGACATTAGGGCTTGTCAAGGTGTTTGTCTCAGTTGTAATAGCATCTAACTTCTCTCTAATCTTCTTATCCTCTTCAACTGTTAGGATTTATGATTTAGTGCATTGTATGTACAAATTCTTTCCTATCTCAAAATGTCTCCTCAAATTCTTTATGCATACATCTAAACTACCAATATCATTTCAAATATTTACACTTAGATTTTGTTGCATTTCTGCTTCAAAGTCTTCCTGAAATTTTATTTTAGCAATATCCTTCAAGTTAGAAAATTCAGAGTCAAAAGAATTCATTACTGATTGAGCTTTCTTAAGTGGATCTCATTCAGATACCTTAGTGTTGATCACACTCTCAATTTTCTTTGTCAAAACTCTAACTTTGCCTTCAAGGTCTTTCACTTCTTATTCTTTCCAATAATTTTATTCAGAGATGTGATGAACTCAAGCTGATCATCATCTTCAACTTCTTTTCCAAGGTCTTCAAACATTGAACCAATATGCCTCTTCTTACTGTCAAGTGCACTAATGTCTTCAACTAGTATAGAAGGTGCACTAGAGGTAGTGGCCTCTGTCAAAATTTGTTTTCCTTTAACTGTCTATTTTGCTGGAACTAATTCTGATACAGTTGGTGCTTCCTCTGCCTCTGTATTCTTCTCTGATTTTGTGACCTTTTCTTTCTCTCCCAAAGCCAAATTGTCAACAATGTTTCCTAGATCATGAAATACTGCATCATCTAATTCTAGAGTCACTTTGGTGCCTTCAATATCCATTGATTCTTTACCAATATTGATATGTGAAGAAGATGGGACTTCTTCAATACCAACTTCCTTTGTATGCGGTTCCTCTGATTGCTTCTACTGAGGGTCTGATTCAACATGCTTTTTTGCAACTATATCTGCAAGAACTTGCATTACTGTTTGCTCTATCTCTTTCTGTACTTCCTCCTTTTTGCCTCCCATTATAAGGATTGTTCTTCTCTTAGTTCTCAATAAAGTTCCAAGAGACTTCAAGAATCTCTTCAAATGATCTTCATCCTTAACTTCATAGAACTATCTGATTACATGTTCTCTCATCTTTATGTCCTCTTCTTGTGCTCTCTATTTTCTATTCACGAGTCTGTTATACAAATCTTCTGGGATCTTACCATGAATAGTGCTAAGTTTCTTATCTCCCATAATCATGTGTGTAACCATTGCATTTTCAAAGTTCAATTTGTCAAATGATCCATATAGATCATAGAATTTATTCAACTTAGTGAAGTCTCCATGCTTCAATATATCTTCATTAACTCTTTCAATTCTTGGTTTCCAAGTTTTCTTCTTGACTGAAACTACATCATCATCTTTAATTACTGCTACATTTCTGGGTATAGGTGGTACAACCACTTTCTATCTCTTGTTGGGTCCTATTGCACTCACTTTTACTCTTTTGCTAGGAATAGGAGAAAAAGATTTATCTCCTTCATCTTTTTCAGGTACTTCAACTTTTACCTTTACTGCAATAGGATCAACAGGATCTGCACTTGATGTCTCAGGTGGAATTACAAGATTTTCACTTTGCTTCAAGGCTTTTGCAGTCTTCTTAGCTATGTCAAACTCATGACTTGACATACCAGATTCTTTCAATATTTTCTTCATAGTAGATTCAACTCTCTTACTAGATTGCTTCTTTTCTCTCAAACTTATTGCAGAGTTGAAATTCTCTTCATAGGTTCCAAACCTATTTGCATGACCATCCAACTCACACTTTAACAATTTATTCACATATCCTACTATTTCTGCTTCAGATATTTCATAGCCAAGAGGGTCTATGAATTCCATTCTAGGCTCAACTACTTCAATGTAGGTGAAATCAGTGTCAACCATAAAACAAATGTCATCTTTATGCTTTTCAACTAAGGATTGAGGAATCCTTGATTTGTTCTTAACAATATTCTGAAAAGTCTTCAATACAAGCTTCACACTGTCATTAACTTTATCAAAAAGGTGCTTCATGTAAACTAAGTTTATTCTTTCCATTGTGTTCATATTGTCACTCCAATCAAATGTGTAAGGAAATCTTCTCAAAATATGGAAAAACATATAGGTTATCAGAGAAGAAAACCTAAACTGTGTGTACTTAGCCTTCTTAATCTTTTCTAAGTTCTCAAATAACTGAATTTTCAAGATTTCACATAGGTCTACTGGTTTCTTCTCAATACACATAAGATAAGCTACATGAATCATTCCTGCAGCCATGTCATCTTCCCTTGAACTACCATAGAATTTAGTTGTTAGGATCTTGCAAAGGCACCTAACATCATCTTGCTTAATCTTACTTATCACAATTCCTCTACCATTATAACTAGATCCAATGTTATCTAAAATAATCTTTCTCATGTTCTTTTCATTCAGTGGAATCTCTGCAACTTTTGATAATCTAGTAACTTCATGAATTAGGTTGGCAGTTATATCAATAACTCTATCCTCCATCCAGAATTTCCCATTGTGGATTCTACTTAAAATGATTTTGGTACATTCCTCATCATTGAATTCATACTTCATGGAATATTTGATAATTTCATTGTTCTCTAGGTGCTCATAAGCTGGTTTAACTGACATGTCTTGATTGTACAATTTCCTGTAATCATCACTAAAATTTGCATCTCCCAAAGTTTCAAACTTACAACCTAAATATCCTTTAACATTCTCAATGTGCAATACTCCGTCTAGTACGGATGATAATGCTAGACTGTCATCAATTTTAGTTGGTTCTACTGGTTCTTTCTTAATCTTTGGTCTATTCTTATCCTTAACATTATGAACCATAGAAATATCCATCTTATCAACTGATTAAAGATCAAAAAATACCTCAACTTTGCAAATCTAGGGTTTCGGTATGATCGTCGCTGCAAACTGCTTCCAAACTTCTTCAAATCATCCTCAACTCACTTTTCTTCTTTCAAATCACTTTTCAATTACTTTGTAATCGTAATGACTTTGATTTTGACCTTATAACACTTCACATTAACTCGATCTGACATCGCATTCATTCATTTTGCCGCTAAAACCTCAAAAAGATGATTCTGCAAACTTGCAACCATAAAACTTTCTGCGACCTCACAAAACACAATATTTTCTTTTGTGCACTTAACCATAGCATTAGTACAACATAATAAACCTATATCTAACTGTGCAAAACTTAACTCATTCAAATTCCTAATCTACACTAATCCTAAGTCCTAAACTATAGAAACTTACATAATTTAAGTACTTAAAGAAGGGTCAAGTAAAGATTCATCCTTACCATTGGTTACATTACCTTCCTGACTACTTTGAGTGCTAACTATACCTCCTTGATCTATGCCTTTGTCAAATTCTACTTCATCTTTATTGCTACAACAACCTTTCTCTTTGTTTCCTGCATTTTCATTCCTTCTTGCATTGTTCCTAGGGTTAGGGTTATGATGATAACCTCCATTGTTCATTCTGCAAAATCTTGCTGAGTGTCCAAACTTGTTGCATATCTGACAAATGATTCCATTATTTCCAAGTCTCTGTCCTTGCTGGTTAATTTGCGACCTGCAATTTCTAGCAATGTGTCCTACTTTGTTGCATCTAAAACATACTACCACTTTTCTTTGATTCATTTCTTCAATAGATTTCTTATCTGCATTGTTAGTATTCCCAATCATTCTATCATAATTATTCAAAATTACTTTAGGTCTTCTACATTCGTTAGCTCTATGTCCAAAACTATGACAATTATAACAATGTCCATTAAAAGGTTTAAATTGCTTACCTGTGCAATCTCTCTTCATGTGCCCAATAGTATTACAAGCAAAACATCTACCTTTGAATTCTCTTTGCATACCTTTAGATGATTCTTCCTATTTTGATTCTTCTTTCTTTGATTCTTCTTTCTCTCTAGGTGGTTCTTCTTTAGGTGGATCTTCCAATGTGTTCTCATCTAGCTTTATTTCCTCCACACTTTCAAATGTCTTCAGATCTGGCTTCTTGCTTTCATGGTTTGTTCTAAACATACTATATCCAAATCCAGTACTATCAAAGAATGGTTCTTCAAAAGAGATTTGTTTTTCATTCTTATCACTTTTTGAATATAGCCTTTCAAGTTGTTGTTTAGATTGAGTTAATTCACCTTTCACAATTTTATTATACTTCTCAAGTTCCACATACTACATTTTTACTTTTTCAGATTCGGATGTTTCCTTTTCAAGTCTTGACCTCAGATCTTCATTCTCAATTTTCAATTTTTCATTATCAGATCTCAAATTTCCATCTTTCATACTAAGCTTCAAATTTACTATCTTCAACTCATGCTTAAGGATCTCATTTTCTTTTTCTAATTCATCACAATCTTCAACAAGCATATTAGATTTCTTTTCAGATTTCAAATCTTCAATCTTACCTTTTAATTTGTCAATAGCATTCTTTGCATCTTCATATTTTCTTCTTAAGGAGTTTCTTTCATCAGTAAGCATATCAATCTGTTCAAGAGCTTCTTCTAGATTCTTCTGAAGTTGATCCATATCCATAGAGATCTTACTCAAGCTGCTAAGGTTTCCTTGAATGTTCCTTTTCTGAGTAACTGTGCTCTGATACCAATTGTTAGAAATAGGAAATACTGAGAGGGGGGGTGAATTAGTATTTCACAAACTTTTTATTTTTCCCACTTATGGATATAATAGATAACTTTAGTGCATACAAAGATTATCAAGTTGATTAACAAACATACCAGTAAATAGAAAGAACTCATAACACATCATATGTTCTCAAGGAAACCCTGGCCAAGGGAAAACCCCAGTGGGGATGGTACCCACAAAGATCACTAATCAAAAGTATCATGTTAGGGATATTGGACCCTGTTAGGAGTCAATTTACAATATATAGTAGATCTGTCCTGGTTAAAGGACTTTAGGCCTTGTTAGAAGCCTTAACCCTATTAGGAGTTAGATTACAAAACCTGATCACCAGCTGAGCTCACTACCCAAACAAGTAATACAAAATTTTTCTGACTGTAATATGGTACTGCTTACAACTTCACATCAATAGCCTTTGCTGCTATCACAATATACAACTATCGCAAGTTATCTTTTCTTTCCTTTTACATATCACTTTCATATTTCATTACATTTCAAGTATGCCTAATATATGAGTTATTAAAGCTAATAAATTTACATGGTCAGCTTCCAAAATCTTTATCCAAGAGTAAATATCTAGGATGTCATCCCTTCATAATGTTAAGTCATTATTTTGACAAGCAAAAATAATCCCTTAACTCTTTCGCTAAAACTGTCTCCAAAACTGTTATGTCTGCAAAAACTATCTTCGGTAAACTTTGAATAACTTTGTTCGTACTGCTCCAAACTTTATGCGCACTGAGATGGGGTATCCTCATACTCTGTAGAAGCTTCAATTAATTGCACAAACAAAAATATTGCTCCAATGGACATCACCAACTAAATCTTCATCGAGTGCTCTGTTAGGATCACTGTATCCAAACTTCGACAATTTCTTCCTTCAACTTTCCATACTTGCATTCTAGATTCTGCGCTCTTAATAGAGATCATATGTTGCCATAATGACAACATCTATGCATCCACATTAGCCAAATTTCCAACACTTCTATCAATTGGGTTCTCTAATAATCCTTTAATTTTTATTGATGTTTCATCAATATCCATTTCATATCCCATAGCTAGTAACCAAACTATTCTTGGTTCCACAACTCTCACTATACATGTGTCAGTATCAACTTCAAAACATATGTGATCTTTGTACTATTCAACAAGCTGAGGTGGAATTCTAAACCTCTTATGCATTTTATCTTGAAATTTTGTAAGGTAATCATTCATAACCATATCAAAATTATCTACTATGCTTTGAATAAACTCATTAATTTAATAAGGTATTGGTTTTTCTACATTCCATACTACTTCATCGATTGTTGGAAAGAGGTTTTGAATATTAGAAAAATATGCATACTAATAATGATCCGAACTTCAATGTGTTTTTTTTTCTTTCTGATTGTGTTCATGTTATCATCCAGTTGTTTCAATAAGATCTCACATAGGTCTATCTTCATATCCTTCTTTACAATCTTATATGCTATTTCAACAACTCCACAAGGCACACTGTCTACCCGAGATGACTGGAAGATTTTGTAGGATATTATGTTTCTTGCAAATCTTAGCTTAGGATCATCAACAGTAGACAATTCTAGACCTCTACCATCCCATTTAGCTTGAGTAAGCTCACACAATTTGCTCTTATCTATTTTCTTGAAGGCTCTCAGTCTATCACCGATCGGATAACCTATGAAAATATGTAACACATCTTTTGTGATTTTCATAGGCGCGTCGAGCCACATGAATTGATCATGTACTTGGCTTAGAATAATCCACATCCATTTCTATTTAAAAATTGTTGGTACATGCATGACATGAACCAAACCCTTGGTGTCCAAATGTGTGTGATCATCTTTCAACTTTCTATTTATGCACATATTTCTCTAATATGTATATATTTCCGCTTGGAAAATATCTTCAATCTTGCAATGTATGAAGGCACAGATGTACTCAATAAGTATAACTCTCAGTGGGATCGACAATAGGGCTCCATATTTATTGACTTCATCCTCTATGGCTATGGTAGCTTATATTTTGGATTGACAAGGTCAATCTTCTCCACAAAAATGGGCTTTTTTACTTTGGGTGCCATAGATTTGTTAGGCCATTTTCCTGTCATAGCAAAAATCCTATGAAAATGGCCTATTTCCCTGCAGTGCTCTGTGAAGTTGTCCTGCCCTGCTACAACTTGTTTTGGCTTGCACCCAAAATCCATAATGTTTCATGGCATGCACCCTTAGCCTGAGGTGGTTTTGCATGTCAGTATGCTTTAGTCCAGGGCGCATGGTCTAATATGCAAAAAATCCAAGTGAGCTACCATACCCTAGCTGTGACATAGTTTTAACTTGTGAGCTAAGTATATGATGTTTCTTGGCTTGCGTCCTTAGCATGTGATAGATTATTGAGTTTCCAAGGTCTGGTTAAGAGCGCATGTTCTGAAATGTTACAGCCAAGGAGTTATGGCTGTTTTAAGATCTGCAGGAAATAGCTTGTTTTATGTCGTAGGGTTTCAAAATTTGTCCAAGCATAAAATCTTGGATGTTTTCAACATTTTGCATGCTCGTAGTTCTTCCTTAATGTCAACATTTCTTTTTCGCATTGTTGCGATTTGATGACACTTGTCCTAGCAAGCCTGCTTCATCAGTGTTTTTCGGTGCAGTTAAAGTTCTTCCACGATTGATGGTTGTCACGTTGTCGCTAAGACAAGGTGCCCAGATGTTAATCATCACGACATCATGACAACCATCCAATTTTCCAAAAGAGGTAATGACTGATGACAGTAGGGATAACTTTAAGAAACCCCCTTTTAGGAAAAAGTGTAAAAACCTAGTGAATCATACATTATTTTAGGGGGGAATTTGTTTTAATGCAGGTGAATTTTTTTTTCAATTCCATGATTTTTCATAGTTTTTATTGGTGATTTTTTCTCCGCTGAATGAAAATTTCATAAATTGCTGGCGAATAATTTTCTTTTGAATTAAAAATTTATAATATATGAGGTGAATAATTTTCTTTTCAAGTAAAAAATAATAATATATGAGGCGAATTAATTTCTTTTGAAGGGTAAAAAAATATTTCTATTGGCAAATTTTATGTACCATTTAAAAATTTATTTATTTTATTGGCTAATCATTCGTTAATTATGACAAAAAAAAATATTTTGTTGGCGATTTTCAAAAGATGGGACATATTTTGTTATAATGCCTTAGACTAACATACCTAACATACATACATTATTTTATAATGTTAAATATATTATTTGATACCGTTCGATGATCCAAGATCAATGGTTGAAGTTTAATTTTGGCCCTAATTTCTTGAAGGAAACAAAGTTGTGGAGGAAGTCACCAGAATGTTGACACGTATCAAATAAGGGTTACTTGTCTGCAGACTACAGTGTACATGTGTTGGTATCGATATTCACGGTTCTATTACTATAGTGCAACTTGTAACCTCTTAAATTGGTAAGCAATAAATGCCTTGTCAGTGAGAAGCGACATTCTTTAACTTGTCATGCAAAGTAGACACGCACCACTTCCAAATTCATATAGACGCTATAACCGATATCTGACATTTTTTGCTTTTATGGGAAAGATTTACTGCCGAATATGAAAGATTAAGGACAAAATATTAATTTCTCACACACATGCATTTAGGAGAAAGATTTACATGAAAGATTTAGAGGCATGGTAAGGACAATGGATTTAATACCATTAAAGATAGAATAATTTATTGCTAAGTAACGATCCAGAATTCAAGGGCTATTTATAGACGATCTATCTTCATTATTCATCGATTCATCTTTGGCGTTTGCTAGATAATTTGTTTGTTTAGGATCTGCAGTCTGCAAATAATTTATTTTTAAGTTTTCTATAGTTTTACTATTTCAAATGGACACTCCAATTAGTCTTATATGCACATCTGAGGAGGCCCAGAAGGCCTTTCTAGGTTCCTTTATTGATGAAGCCTTAGAATCTATTTGTAAGGAGGGTGGGCCTTTCGTTATAGAGGATGTGAGAATGGTGTTGGGCTGAGAGTTTTAGAACAATGAAGATAGGCACTGGGTCAACACGAACAATACGTCCCATTTTTTGGCATCTCTTCTCGACCTCAGAGGAGAGAAGGTGGAGATGTTAATGCTGCTAAGGAGGGTTTTTAAAGAAGAGTACCCGAGGGACAACATTAGTGTTGTCATGTTCACAAAAATAGGGGTGGGGATCCCTTGGGCAAGTGAAATACCCAAGCTTCTCCTCCCAGGCCAGAATGTGGCTAGGCAACCTTTTCTTTTGGGCCTCAATGCTGGGCAGTATAAGTGCCATAGGAAATGGGCCCTACTTGCTAGGGATTTCCTCTGAAAGTGGTTTGCCCTTGGTGAAGAGGAGGCTGAGGCGGGGGAATTTAGGTGGCTGGATGAATTTGTGCAGATAATCATCTCTCATGAATTCTACTTAGATGGAGCCGAAGGCCAAAATCAGTAGAGGACTACTACTGGTTTTTTTGATAAAAATTTTATGGTTTTTTCTTGTTTATAGTATGTTTCTTTTTGCAGTATTTACTATTGTACTGGAAGTAGACACTGGACTACTAGTCTTCTAGTGGTTTTTGTTTTATAAAAACATACCTCATTTTTTTGTTTTTTTTGTTTATAGTAGGTTCCTCTTTGTTCTGGAAGTGGAACTACACAATCTTTATGTAATTATAATTTTATGAAAAGAAAACAATGAAAATTTTGCTCATTTCAATCTGTACAAAAAATGGTTCTTAGACTTCTCTGTCACTGTGATTGCAATATTTTAATTAGTTGCTTTATGATTTATCCGTGTATTAGATATGTATGATGTTACATGTATCACAGTTGTACAATGTACATAGTTATAGTTAATAAAAGAAATGTCTTATCAGTTATCACTGAGTACTAACATTAAGTTTGGGTAATGTTACCTGTCAAAATTCACACACTCATACATTTAATATGAAAGATTTATAGAATTTTGAAGGACAAATGAATTAATAAGGTTAGAGAAATAATTTATGGTATTCTAATTATAATGTATGAGAATTATATGTGAATCTGTGATTATAATTATCAACATTAAAGTTATAATCTAAATCAATAAAAAATATCTTTTTAACTTTAAGAATACTATATAATCAATTTGACAGACAAATGAATTAATAAGGTTGGAGAAAGAATTTATTGTTTTCTAATTATAAGGTATGATAATTATATGTGATTATAATTATCAATGTTAAAGTTATAATCAATAAAAAATATCATTTTAACATTAAGTATACTATTTAATCAATAAAAAATTTTGCAAGCTTTAGCTCATTTCAATTTGTACAAAAAATGGTTCTTAGACTTCTCTGTCACTGTGATTGCAATATTTTAATTAGTTGCTTTATGATTTATTTGGGTATTAATAAAAGAAATGTCTTATTAGTTATCACTGAGTACTGAGTCACTGACATTAAGTTTGGGTAATGTTACCTGTCAAAATTCACACACTCGTACATTTAATATGAAAGATTTATAGAATTTTGAAGGACAAATGAATTAATAAGGTTAGAGAAAGAATTTATGGTATTCTAATTATAATGTATGAGAATTATATGTGAATCTGTGATTATAATTACCAACGTTAAAGTTATAATCTAAATCAATAAAAAATATCATTTTAACTTTAAGAATACTATATAATCAATTTGACAGACAAATGAATTAATAAGGTTAGAGAAAGAATTTATTGTTTTCTAATTTTAAGGTATAATAATTATATGTGATTATAATTATCAATGTTAAATTTATAAGCAATAAAAAATATCATTTTACCATTAAGTATACTATTTAATCAATAAAAACTATTACTTTAACTCATGTTTGGGAGACCTAGCGAGTCAGCGACCACAGAAATCTTGTTATCTCTAAACACTAACCTTGGTCCTTAACTTCGGCCTTTGAAATTTATTAGAATTTAATATTATTAAAAAAATAGTGCATTTTGAATTTGATTGGCTAAAATTGTTACTATTCAATTAAATAACTTTAAATGTTATTAACTTATTATCCATTATTAATTAATATTTATAAAGGAAAAAATAACATTATAACATTTAACAATGTCCATTGCAAATAACTACCTTTGGATGAACATAGATCGATGATGTACGATGGACTTCGGGATGAAAGGGAAAAGCAACCCCATCTTTTGAAACCCATTTTGAAATCATGACATGTGTCGGCCGTCAGTTGAGTGGTGACTAGGTGAGTTAATGGGACCCACAGGGGCTCGAGGCCACCAGTACCACAGGAACACAATGCCATTATGACCATTGGATTATTGTAGATCAACGACTGAAGTTGTATTTCGGGATGAAAGGGAAAAAGCAACCCCATCTTTTGAAACCCATTCTGGAATCATGACACGTGTCACTAAACACGTAAAAGTCTTACGTTCCACTCACAGTCTTGCATGGTCCTACCAAGTACCAACAATTCCATTTGATGATGACATGAAACATTTGACTCAGCCATCAATTAAGTGGTGACTAGGTGAGTTAATGGGACCCATGGCCACGGGGGCCCAGGGCCACCAATACCACAAGCAAACAATGCCATTATGACTATTGGATTATTGTAGATCAACGACCGAAGTTGTATTTCAGGATGAAAGGGAAAAAGCAACCCCATCTTTTGAAACCCGTTTCAGAATCATGACACGTGTCACTAAACACGTAAGAGTCTTATGTTCCACTCGCAGTCTCGCATGGTCCTACCAAGTACCAACAATGCCATTTGATGATGACGTGACATGTCTGACTCGGTCATCAGGTGAGTGGTGACTAGGTGAGTTAATGGGACCCACGGCCATAGGGGCCCAAGGCCACCAGTACCATAGGCAAACAATGCCACTATGACCGTTGGATTATTGTAGATCAACGACTGAAGTTGTATTTTGAGATGAAAGGGAAAAGCAACGCCATCTTTTCAAACCCCGTTATGGAATCATGACACGTGTCACTAAACACGTAAGACATTCCACTCACAGTCTCGTATGGTCCTACCAACAATGCCATTTGATGATGACATGACACATCTAACTCGTAGTCATCAGGTGAGTCAGCCATCAGATCACAGATGAGTGGTGATGACTCTAGATTGTACAATTTTGGTGCTTTAAGTTTCACTTTACAGTAGTGTGTAGATTTAGAAAGGGTTTACGGATTCTAAATTTCTATGTTGAGGAAAGAAAGTGCAACAAAGTCTCTCAGCTAAAGCTCTGTAACCTGTTCCCAGTCAAAGTCTACAAAAATTGAAGCTAAGGGTAACGAGTAACTACTAAAATCCTGAACATGTAGGTCTTGCATTTTAAATTTTTCAAATATCTTGATTTACAACTTTACTGTTTATATTATAGAAAAAAATTATCCTATTACTTGTTAGGGTTTAATTTTGATTCTTGAATCACCCCTGTAAATTGTAGGCTTGTAGGTTGTAGCTGTGTATAAATATTTGAATTTTCCTACAAGTTAATAGTGATACCAGTTTAGGTTACCACTTACCAGCTTACCACAATGGGAAAAACAATTATCAAGAATAAGACTATGAGTAAAAAGACAAGTCGGATAATAGAATTTCACAATCTCCTTAAAATACTAGGTTTCATAGATGTATTCCATGATATTTATGATCCTGTTATTCCTGGAAATAAGGGAATAATGGAAATTAGATTTGCAATTGAAAACAAGTGGAACGATCCAAATAAGGGTTCCAAATTTTCTAAATTTAACCCAAAGGTAAATGCAATGGAAAATAAAATTGCATCATGGAATGCTGGGTTGGCAAGCATGGTGTTACCTCAAGTATTCCCTTGCCCAGAAATTGTCATGGTCTGTGCCAAAAATTATGATGAAAATAAAAAAGCAATTGTGAATAAAAATACTTAGGAGGAAATTTTGTCCATAACTGAGAGTGAATTTGCTAGTCTGTTGAACCTAGGGTTTGAACAACAAAACTCAAACATGCAAATTGACCTAAGAAAGTTGGTAGAGGATTATGAAAAAATAGATGCAACATAGAGAGATTCTTATATCAGAGGAATAACAATTACAAATGGTTCAAGCCTGAGTCCAGATCATAGGCCTCCTTATGATTATGAAATTTTTGTGCCATGGGTTCAGGATAGTATTTCCTTGCTAGCATTTTGTTTGGGATTGGATAGTAACAAAGAAGTGGGTGCTAGCATTCTTGAAATGCTTTTTTATATTCATTTTGAAAAAGAACCAGTAAAATATTGTTTTATTGAGCACATTGTTCATTTCATGCAAGAACAATTACTAATGATTCAAACAGGTTCACATAAGACATTTAGATTCACAACCTACTTTTGCTATCTTCTCTTAGCAAAGCATCATGCAATATTTTAGACAAACAAGCTTTGCAGTCAGGGCCAAAATCCAATATATGAGTTGACACCTCAGATAAGGATGATTGATAATAGAAGGAACTACAACAATTTTGTAGACTTCTTTTTGGCACCAATGTACGATAAATTTACAAGCACTCCAATGCTTATATTACCTGCTACTTGTAGAAATTTAATTCAACTTGGAAGTAAAATGCAATTGGCTGACTGGTACTTCATGGAAGAGTGCACAGTGTTAAGGTTTTACGGTTCAGTAGTAGAACCCTACAAACTTCCAATGCATGTCACAAAGAGGGTATTTGCATTGGAATATGTACGAAAGATGGAGAGCACATATGTACTCTTTAGTGGTCAGCAAAAGAAAATGATATTTCCTTCCTTGCCTTTCTCATTTGGAGGGTTCACATTTGAGAGAAGAGGATTCAAAGTGGCAAAAGCCTTTTTTACAATTTTTCACTTTGATGTTGACAGTCACTAGCAGTATGATCCACTCAACATAATTGGAACAAAGCTTAGAGAGAATGGGAACTCTGCAAGCAAATGTCAACATGAAAGTATGCCATTGATTGAAAAATTTAAAAACATGGATTCCTGGGAGGAGGTCAAAAAAGAGATGGAGAAATATGCTGCTGAAAATAATATGTCAATACAGGAATTGTCATAAAAAATTATGGCATTGCACAAATAGAAAGGAAAAGTGTAGGCCATGAGTATGACATCATCCAATTTCTACCAGAAATTTGTTCAACCATCTACAAATTCTATTCCAAAAAAGCTAAAGAATGAATGTATTGATGATAATTGGACTCGAACCAAAATTTTTGATTTTTGGGAAATGAGGAAGAATCTTAGTGAGCCAAAGACCTTTGTAGATCTTTATGATGTGGAAGAGAATAGAAATTTTAACAAATTGTGTGATGCAGAGTGGCAATGAAAGGTGATGGATTTCAACCAAATGCTTGTTTAACCCACAAGGTTCCTAATAGGCCTATAAGGCACTCAAAGGCAAAATGTGGCTAAAACCTCAGATCCTGACTCCAAACTTTCAGAGATGCTGTGGAATATGTTAATAAGGGTGATTCAAGTGGTTTCAAGGAGTTTCAAGCTTCTATGCACCCTAAAATGGACAATTTTCTCAAAACAGTCAATTAGGCCTATTAGCCCCCAACTAGGCCTCCAGCAGCAGTTTATGCTCTTTTCCTCCAACTTGCTCCAAAGGACCCTGAAAATAAAAATGTGTTCCAGATACCCATTTGGGATTTCTACAACATGTTTAAAAATCAATATGCATTTTCTTGGAAAGTGTGCCCCAAAAATCTGCTGTCATGATTTTTTGAGTGATTTTTAAGCACTTTTACAAAGCAACTACCCAAAAGACTTATCCAAAAACCTCCAAATTCATAGGACATTCATTATTCGGGTCCAATTAGACAAATCCACAATCAATTTTGATCTATGAACTCATTTCATGCCAAAGCCCCAAATTAGACTTCAAAACCCTCTTCCACCAAGGGTATCACCAATCTACAACTTGCACTCACTTCTAGGACCTGAAATTTATGATTCACCATAGGTTCAACATGTAATTGAAGAATTTCAAATAATATATATACCTTGTTAAGCCAAATACCCGGCTGCTACACACCTGGCATGTTCTTGGGTACCCAAATTAGCCAAACAACCTTCAACTTGTCATTTCCTTCAAGTTAGCCTGCAGATCTGCATTATTCTTGCATATTTGATGTTATTAGGGCATGTTAGTGTGTGTAGGGTTCATCCTATGAATCATTTATACAGAAAATGGATGAACCCTCATAATCTCATTGAAACAATGCAAGAAAATTCTCTGTTTTTAATGAGACAGCAGCAATAACTTGTTAAATATGATAGTAAATACTTAAAGGCTGATCCAAAACTATTCTTATAACACTTCTCCACAAAAATGAAGTTTAAACCATTGAAAGAAACTTCAAAACTATGCAAGAAACACAGAAATTTATTCAAAACAGTCCCTGTCCGTACAATGTCTTCCTTCAGCCGTACAAAGCAATGTCCCCTTTTTCACAATGTTAATACATCTTAAATAGACCTTTTCCAACCGACTATGGTAGTTGGATTGATTATTTAACCAAAACAACAACTAATCTTTGTTTTCCCTCCAAAATGGTGGGTTTAAAAATTCAAATTTTAAAATATGGTTTTTGTGACTCTTCTAGGACTTAGACTTGTTCCAATGACTCTAGATTGATCTAGGGACCTTATTAACTATTACAAAACATAAAACTAATGCTTTCTATCCTATTATGGCTTTATATGCCATTTACATTATTTTAATGCATTGTATTGCCCAAGGACTTATCAAGACCTTTAACACTCCATATGCTTTGATCTTGAAAACTTGGCATGATTTGTTTTAATATGTTCCAATTGACATGATTGGACTCCTTGGCTTCATGGCATCTTCCTGCTATCATGGGGTCTTTGGCTTGCATCAGGGATGCCCCTGCATCATTGTGGAATAAGGAGCATCCAACTGAAGCATATCCAGATGACGATGACTAGGATTTTGTGAATCCCACATCCAGTACAGTATATTCAATTAGTAGAAGAGTTGATGCCTCCAAAAAAAATCAATATACCAAAGGGGTAGATACTATACAAAAAATGGGCTACCAAGGTTTTGGTGGTTTGGGTCCTACTAGACAAGGGGTTTGGTCTTTACCTGACCCAGCAGCTCAACCAAAACATGGTGTGAAACCAAGCCTTGGGCTTGGAGTTCAATCATCATATTCATCAACTCAATCAATTCCACTTGTTCTAGCTTCAAATATAGTTCCATTTGTTCCAAGCACTTAAATTCAATCTGAATCAAGCACTACAACTACAACTAGTGGTTTGAAAAGGACATTACAGATAGACATGAAAATAATTGTTCCCACAGATCAAGGTAGTGTAAAGAAGAAAAAGGTTTTGACAAGTATTGTTATAACAATGCCAATGGTGACTGGGACTCCAACAATTGCCCAACCTTCAGGACAAAACCCTCAGGTTCAGAACAGTCCAAATACTCCACTTGTAATGGGTCAGGGTGTTGCTAATCCTCATGGTGTAATTAGCAGCACCACAGGCAACATAGGTGGAAGCTCCTACATTAGTGCAAGTGCTATTTCACCATTCAAACATTCAATTGTGTCACAAAAATCTAATTTTCATTACAATGATTTTGTAACTAACTATGAACAATCAAAAAATAGGAATAGACAACATAGTAAGACAATGAAGATGGAAGCAGTTGTTGTTGCTCATGAGGTAGAACCTGCAACAAGCAGGCTATTTCCCACATATGACCCAAATAAATATACAATGAAATTCATGGTTGTTATGCCCCCAGCTAGAGATAACAATCCACCAGAGAGTCAGTTAGATCCATCTCAATTTCAAGTTAGCACCCTCCAAATGGATTTATCCAAAAATAAAAATGTGGACAAGATAAATGTGTCAAAAATGACCAACCAAGTGGTCTACAGTTCACTGATGAAGTTGGAGAGAGAGAAAGGAAATCTTCAAGGCACAATAGATAAGTTAAAGGAAGACCTGGCAAATGTAAAGGCAACTGAGAAAGCAACATAAAATAGGTGCAAAGAATTAGAGAGAAGGATAAAAAATTCATCCTCTAAAGAAGCAATTGGAGTTGGACAACAAGAACATATTGACGCAGAACTAAAATCTCTAAGGGAAAAATTGAAACAGAGCGAACAAAAACTTCAGAATGAAAAAGCCTCTTCATTAAGTTTTTACAAAAACTTGGAGAGTGTGGGAAAGGCAAACAATAACTTAAAGAAAGAATTAGAGAATGAGAGGGTAAAAACAAAATAGTGGGAATAGAAAGCAAAAGAGTGGGAAGAGAAAGCAGAGGAAATAAGAAAAGATAGTGAACACAAGTTCTCAGAAATGAGAGAAGACCTAAAGAAGGAAAATAATACAATTAAAAATTATGAAAATAGCTTGAATGACCATGTAAATAATATAGTCAAGCAAATAAAAAAATTCTTCTGGGGCCAAATAAAGATGTCTTCTAATAGGTTGTGTGATTGGTTTGAACTGAATGAAACTCTTACAGATGTTTTTGGGAAGCTGAGAGAGCACATTGAGAAGAACAAAAGTTTTTTTTAGAGAAAGAAAATTGCAAAGCAGATTATGCAAGAAATCAACAGAAGCAGTGACAGGCATTTGGCAAGCAAGGGAATTTAGGACCGTGTTGCTACAACAATAAAGGTGAACTCTATCTTTCAAAAATGTCTAAAACTAACAGAAGCAGAAGAAACTGTTTCCTTATTTGGGCCAAAGCTTGCCAAGATGAATAGTAAAACAAGCAAATTGATATCTTTTGGTTTGCCGAGTCTTGGTCTTAATTTCTCATCAGCAAGTTTCATTGGAAGAGAAGCTTACAAAAAAAAGTTGGAGGACACAGTGACATCTGATTTAGGCAACCTTCCTCAAGATAGAACTTATGAAGGCATTGCAAAGTGCATCAAAACATTCACAAATTTGAATGCAGTAATGGAAGGAACATTGCTTACAACTCACTCTTCCAAGTATGGATGGCTGACGAGGTTTGCAGGTCATGTACTATAACATGACAAAATTTTCCCTTCCAACTGACGAAGAATGGAGCATACTAAAGAAACTGACAAAATCATGTTGATCTCATCAATCATAGTATGTGAAAGTACTTTTAGTTTCAATCATCTCTATATCTTTGATATTATCCTAAATACTAGAATCTAGAATTGAGTTTAAAGTAACAAGTTTGAACTTTGTTTTTTGAATAGGATGAATGCTGGAGTCTTGCAGATGCTATTGCCAATGCTAATTTACTACACCGGCCTGTCAAATGCAGAAATCTACAACTAAAGTTGTAGAGATGTTGTAGACTTGTAGTTGTCTTACTGATTTAGATTTTGAGACTTCTCACTTCACATTAGGCAAATCGACCTGAAGCTATTGTTGCTCCCTTGTTTCTATAAAAGGGAATTCAGGGTCATTACTCATTGGCTTAGGGTAATGAAATTGAAATTGGGCAATGTGCCAAATTGCCAATGGGTATTTAGTCATTGAGTTTTGTAAATAGAATCACAAAGTTGTGTTCTTACTAGTATTAATGAATGAATTGTTACATTGTATCATATTTGTAATTAAATTAATGAGAATCAGTATTTCTAACTCTAAGAATTCTAAAATATGAATTGCTATGTTGTCAAAACAAATAATGAAAAATCTACAAGAATTGTACAACATGAGCTGAATAATGCAAATGAAAACCATTATTAATTATGGAATTGAATCTTGATGACATTATCAACCACATTCATGTTTTTGACATTGGAATATGCTATTATGCATGATTGATGATGAGATACAGAAACTGACAGTAGACTTCGAGAAAAAGAGTAATAAATACCTAGGAGGCTAGGAACTGCTACTTCTACAATGGTTCAACTTCAAGCTACCACATCATATCATCATTGAGATCATCGGATTCAGTGCCATCAACTTCATAGATTCCTTGGTTCTTCGATATGTTTTCTTCACTCTTCTACCACCGCTTAATTGATGTTCACTGCTAGTAGTATCAGTACCAGTAGTACATGAGTTAATGACATCATTGTCCCTAGCATTCCCACTCCCAGTCCCACTTTGGTTTTAAATGTTTCCCATCCCTCTTCTCTGACATTTCTTCATCCACAATTTCAGTGCCCTTTCGTAAGGAAAAGTATTGACTTCATACCAATTTTCCAGATTCTTGTCTAGTTTGTTTCTTAGCTTTGAATTTAGGAATCCCAAAGCACTGAAAACTCTCTGATCCTCCACCAACCCCAATATCATGGTCAAACATAAATTAGCAAGCTTGAAATATTTTGATATTGAATCAGTCAACAATTCGCTCGCAGCTAGATTTTTCCAAAGCCTTGATACCAATCCATCTTTGCGAGGGTTCTGCATAATATTATATTGTTCCCTCATTGTTATTGAAAAATGACCTGATAGCTCTCTCAAATGATTTCCATCTAAAATTCCATTTAGAGTTACTCCATTTAACTCTTTGGTTTTGTAGAAATGATCTATCAAAGTTTGTAGCCTAGTTTTAAAATCTTTCGGATTGTTCATACTCCAATATCGAGGAAACACAATAGCCATGGATTCAAGTAGTTTGACTGGAGGGAATCTTGTTCTAATCTATGAGGAAAGATCATAGGTAATGTGCTTCACAGAAGCTATTATAGACTCAATGATCTTGGTAAAGTCTTCCCTTTTAATACTTGATACTCGCCGAGTCCTGGTGTTCTTTCCTGGTTCCTCAGACTCGATCCTGGCAAAGTAGTGCATTGGTATCTCAACTCCGTGAACTTCTGCACATAACTCCCCATTTGAACCTATTTTTAAAAATTTATCAGGATTGTCCAAATCTGTGACTTTCAGCTAGCTGGCAAATTTTACATCATCTTCACATAATTGATAGAGACTATCAAGTGCCATGCATGTCAATTTACGCAGCGAAGCATATTTTGCAATATACATAGCTCTTTGCTGGGCCTTTTTCATTAAATTTCTCATTTCCTCAAGCATGGGGAGAATACCTACTAATGTTAACAGTGTCTCTACATTAGTTAACATTGCCTGCAGCATAGGAAATTTCAATTTTCAGGCTTTGTCATGACTTGAGTTCATTAGACCAAGCAATGATTGATATTCTGAAAAAACTCGATGTGCTGGTCCATCCAAAGAGATCCATCTAGTATCATTATCCTTAAGAAGCTTGTTCCCATCGGTTAGTCCTTCAGCAAAGTGTTGAAATTCCCTAAATCATTTTGGACTTCGATAGAAGTATTGGTAGAGCTCTTTGATTAAAGCTTCAATTTTTTGTAATGGAGCATGCTTGCTGACAACTCCAAAAGCTAGATTCATTCTGTGGGCCATGCAGTGAATTGGAGTAACATAGGGTGCACAAGAAGATAGTATCTTTGTGCAAAGACTACCCCTATGGCCTTGCATTACTGAAGCTCCATCTGCACCAACACACACCAACTTTTTGGCAATGGTCATGTCATTTATACCTCCATATTCAATTAGAGAACTCTTTACTAGTTCAAATAAATTTTCTACTATTGCATTATCCCTCATTTTAGCAATAGTTAGTAGATGAGGTTGGTGAACAAAATTTTGTATATTATAAATATGCATGCATACCCAGGAAGTATTCTCTACTGCTATAACCTCATCTAAAGACAATGCAATAAAATTTGACTCTTTAATTTTTGCCTTCAGATCCTCTTTTTCAATCTCAGCAAGACAACTTGCCCATTCCCATCCACTATTTACTGACCAGTGACTGTTAGGATAGTTACGCACTTTCAAAAAGTGTAATAAAGCACTCAATGATGGGTAGTCTGTCATAGGGTGCCCTCTACTCAAAATATTAAACACAACACTTAACTAAACAACTTTTCCCATTAGTTCTACTTCCAATGCTTTTCCAAAACAAGCTTCAATAGAGCCTTTAACTTCACCAGGCTTCATCTTTATATTATGCTAAAATTCATATAATTCTGCACTCCTAACATGATGAGATTCCTCCTTTGTTTTCCATCTTATCACTAATTTTTGAACTCCATCTATCATTTTCTTTTCGTAAATTGTACCCATATGCTTCTCTATGGCCGTGTCAATTTTTAGCTGCAACCTCTTTTCCTTCTTATTTATCTCACAACAAATATTACATCTCCATTCTACCAGAGGCTCCCCTTCAATTGGATTATCCACTAGTTCAATGAATGGATACTTTGACACCCATTCTATTTGAAAATTCCTCGACAGATCCCACATTCTATCATTCTTTGATTTGTATTTTATTTTCTTCCCTGCACCATCATCTTCTCTGACATTCTCAATCTCATCCAAGTCAATTATATCATTATGGCTACTCTGGGTATTTAACTGAAAATCTTCTTCAAGTTCATCATGATCTGAGATATCAAGTTTGCTGACTTCTTCAATATGTTGCGTAGGTTCAGCCTCAGGTTGTGAATCTTGAAAATCTTCTTGTGATGAAGTAGCTTCTCGATTTTGGCCAAAAACATTTCCAACACCATGACCAAAGTATGATGATAAGGTTCTACATTTTGTTGGCCTCTCTTGGCTTTCCCCATATGCAAGAGCCTTACCCTTATTCTTGTTTGACATCTTGATTCTTCAACAAAATAAAGGCTACCAGCCTACCAGTGAAAAAAAATGTTTACTTGTTGAAGAAGTGACAAATGACAATAGAACTATAATATATAATATTTACATAGTCATAGAATAATAATCACTTAACTTTGCCTCAAATTCAATCACAGTCGCGACTCACCAAAGCAGTCAAGCCTCAATAGTCTGAACTTTTCTATTGATCAAATTCAAGTTGAATCGATCCAAATTGTGTACAATAACATTGATGTATGAATGTATTTATACTAATCTTTATTGGTGAATTGGGTGGGAGGTATTAGGTCAGTGTCCAAATATTTGGTGAAGCCCGCATAATTATAACACATCTTATGTTATATCCTAAGAGATTATGGGTTGTCCAATACCATGGTAATATTAATAAAGTTAGCGAAAATCAATCGGTTTGAGACACACTTCCGTAAAATGGTTGGTGAAGTTGGGTCCACCTAAAAAATATATATATATGACTATTGGTGAATATAGGCTGTCCATTTGGGGCCGCTTGAAAATTATAGGCGAATGTTAAAAAAAAATTGTGTCCAAAAATTATATGCCATTGGCGATGATCCCAGCCATTGGACCCAATTTTCATAAACCAATTGGTGATGAGCCTGGGCATTGGACCCAATTTTCATAAATGTGAGACGATATGATCATTCGCAGGTGGCCAATATATTCACCAAATCAGGGGTTGATGGCAAGCGACATTCACCAATTGGTGAATAATCACCACTAAAGTTTTTGCTGGATGACAGGTGGGTCCGTTGTTAGATGTTGTAGACGTGCTTGTTCCTAATTGGCCACGAGTTTGGTGACATGGAATTTATTGGCGGGGCCCGACAGTCTATCACCTTTTAATCCTACGGTTGTTGCATGACTACATAGAGTCTTTTTCCCCTTCACGATCATGCGACAACCGTTCGATCTTCCAGCGTGTAAGGGTTGATGATGCAGTGGGTCTGAGGTGCCGGTCGTGCTGAGGTGCTTGATTTTTATTGGTTGTTGAGGTGGTGATGTGGTCATGGAATTTTCAAAGGGGGTTGGTCGACTGTTGAAGAATTATTTGGACTACTTGATCTACTGAGAAAATAATGTATCGATGGTCATGTTTTAAAGTTAAATCAGTTAGCTGTTTGGGTCGATAATTTGAATGTTTCTGCAGGGTTTCTTTCCGATTTGTTACAGTTGTCCGTAAGCAAAAAATGGGTTGTTGCGAGTTGATTTTCTAGGATGGTAGAAGTTGCAAAGATGATGAAGAAGATCTATGTGGTCATCCTATTCTAATCTTGCTTCCTGGGGTGCCATGTCGACCTTAGATGCACTGGGTTGTTGCTTCTTGTAGGCGACTAGGGTTTGGTGTATGTCAAAGACCTCCATGCTATGTACACACGAAGACTTTTTGGTTGGCTCTGGCATCAAGGTTTGTTTTTCCTACAACAAGAAGGTAGTAAATTATGATCATAGTTAGCCTATTTGTGTTGAAACCAATAAAATTGTACATCATATTACATCTAATCTTCCTAGGTTTCTAGGCTTTTCTGCATTATTTCTTTTCTTGTTGTATTAGGTGGTTGTAGACCTAAATTTTTCTCTAAATGATCCATAGCTTGTTGTAATCCTTGTTCCTATAAAAGGATTTTTGGGATCATTTAAAAGGGTTCCAACCTTTTGGTTCCATTCTAGGGGTTTCTTCCCCTAGTCCTATGAATGGTTCTTCCTACAGTATTTTTCCTTCTTCTTTGCATATAAGGTGATCCCTCTTTCCTTTCTGGCTTTGAGAATATGATAGAAATTGTAACAACTATCATATGTATAAGATTTCAATACATTTGTACTTATATCAGATTGTCTCCATTTGATTTTTGAACTTACTGATTATAGCATCAAGGGTGTTGTAGTCTTTCTATTTGCATTTCCTAAGTGTCTGCAATAGAGTTATTTTCGCAGAAACAACTGAGTTTAGGACTGGTTTTCAGATGTGTATGAGCTAGGGTATCAAGGGTATTTCATGATTGCCTTTCAGTGGATATTGATTAATGTATTTCTTGTTCCTAGGTCTCTTCTAAGGGGAGGGTTAAAATCCTTTGAACAGGTGATAGCACATTTGGGTACATAGGTGGATTTTTGAAGTATGATCTAATCAATGATGTATGTTTGGTGTAAGGCACCGACATATTGGGATGTGTTGTCTTCTTGTTTCATATCTCTATTATAGTGATGTATTTGACTCTGCTGCCCATTGGATAAGGCATTGGTCTATGAGAGACTTTGGGTATTTTAGGGGTCCATTCAACCCAACATCTAACTCATTCAAATGAAATAATTTTCCTTTCATGTTGGTAGTAGGTAGTAGGAGGTCCATTCTAGTTTTCAGATTCATTCCATGCAAGTAGGACTATTGCATGTGGTTATTATTTCATTGGGGTACATGATACCTATAGGATTTTAAAAGCTATTCCACAATAATATATTTGTAGGCCTTTTATTTTTCATGAGGAGTCATGAGTGTGCAGATGAGGCAATACCCGCTTGAGTGATGTGGAGCTCAAAGAAGAAGGAGGATGTCTTTGGTCCTCATCAATTGACACTTTTTCCTATCAGACTTTGGAGCAATTACTAACCAGTTTGTCATCATAGTGTAAATCTGATAGTGAGGAAAAAGTGGGAACCAACAAAATGGTGACTCCACTGGGGAGAACATAACAAAGATACATCTATTAGAATCTCTAGTTACAAATCACAAATTTTCAATATCTTACTAACCAGATTGGTTTGGCCCATCTGACTCATCAACAAAATGGCAACTCTACTGGGGAGAACAATGATAATGAAATACATCTGTTAGAATCTCTGGTTACAAATCACAAATTTTCAATATCTTACTAACCAAATTGGTTTGGCCCATCCGAGTCACCAACTAAATGGCAACTCTACTGGGGAAGAAGTAAAGACAAGAAGTTTCCTTGCTTGGCTGGATCATCCTAGAGTCTTGGTTAAAAATATTGAGTCAGAGGTAAAAACAAATCATTTGCTAAAATCTTCTCACTAAGAGTTGAGTGGTGACTCTGAGTTCTCTATTTGATCAGTGCAATTCTTGATAAACAGTGTAAAATCCTGGTGAAGTTTTCAGTTGGCTAGAAGGAGATACAAAAACATAAAACATTTTCCTCTTCAAGGAGGTGGTGACTCTACAAGAAAAGAATCTAATGGAGCTATAAGGTGAGCTCTAGATCTGCCCTACTTCCAGTCAACAAGGTTTCTACTACAGAACTTCCAGGTATTATATTTTCATGATTAAGAAATATTTCCTTATAAGGTGATTTGAGCACTAAGAGAAGGAAAAAGGTGTGAAAAAGAGGTTTGCATGCTTCAAAGAATCAGGGTTGCAGTTTTGAAAATTTTTTAGTGAAGTGTGAATGTAGTCCTTGTGATTAGAGAACATAGGTATTGATAATTGTAGTTTCATTTTTCAGCCCATAAATGTTCACATATGTTGGCAGCAGAATGGTCATGATACATTCAGGTGGCTGGTTACATACGTGGATGAAAATTAGGCTTTTGATTCAGGAGGGTCTCTGATTTTATTTTGGTGGCCCGGGGCCAAAAAGTAAGGTTTCAAAACATGTAAAGTTTGTAAGTATTTTCCTTTTCCTTGTTGTGTGTTTCCTTTTCTGCTTTCCTTTTGCGGTTGCCAGGTTTTTGTGGAGGATTCCCTTATGTTTTTGTCCTATGGATGGTCTACTTCCTCCAAAAATTCTAAATCTTTGCCATGCCTGCAAGAGGCATGCATCCCTAGACAAAGCCACTGTTAGGCCATTTTCTTGTCATAGCAAAAATCTTATGAAAATGGCCTATTTCCTTGCAGTGTTCTGTGAAGTTGTCCTGCCCTGCTGCAACTTGTTTTGGCTTACGCCCAAAATCTAGAATATTTCATGGCTTGTACCCTTAGCCTCAGGTGGTTTTCCATGTCAGTATGCTTCAGTCTAGGGTGCATGGTCTAATAAGAAAAAAATCTAGGTGAGCTACCATGCCCTAACTGTGACACAGTTTTAACTTGCAAGCTAAGTATATGATGTTTCTTGCCTTGCACCCTTAGCATGTGATAGATTATTGAGTTTCCAAGGTCTGGTTAAGAGTGCATGTTCTAAAATGTTACAACCAGGGAGTTATGTCTATTTTAAGATTCGTAGGAAATAGCTTGTTTTATGTCGCAAGGTTTCAAAATTTGTCCAAGCATAAAACCCTGGATGTTTTTGATATTTTGCATGCTCGCAGTTCTTCCCTGACGTCAATGTTTCTTTTTCACGCTATTGTGATTTAGTGATACCTGTCCTGGCGGGCCCACTTCCTCAGTGTTGTTCGGCGTAGTTAAAGTTCTTCCATGATCAATGGTTGTCGCGTTGTCTCTAAGACAAGGTGCCCAGATGTTAATCATCGTGGCATCATGACAACCATCCAATTTTCCAAAAGAGGTAATGACTACTGATGGGTGGGTCCATTGTTAGGCATTGCAAACGTGCTTGTTCCTGATTGGCCATGGGTTTGGTGACATGGAATTTATCGACGAGGCCTGATAGTCTATCACCTTTTAATCCTACAGCTTTCGCATGACTACAAGGAGTCTTTTTCCCCTTTGCAATCATGTGACAACCGTCTGATCTTCCAACATGTAAGGGTTGATGATGTGGTGGGTCCAAGGTGTGGATCATGCTGAGGAGGATAGTTCAGCCCCATCGGTGATCAATTTTTATTGGTTGCCGAGGTGGTGATGTGGCCATGGACTTTTCAAAGGGGGTTGGTTGACTGTTGAAGAATTATTTGGACCACCCAATCTACTAGGAAAATAATGTATCAATGGCCATGTTTTAAAGTTAAATCAGTTAGCCATTTGGGCCGATAATTCAAATGTTTCTATAGGGTTTCTTGCCGGTTTGTTACACTTGGCCGTAAGTGACAAATGGGTTTTTGCGAGTTAATTTTCTAGGACGGTAGTAGTTGTGAAGATGATGAAGAAGATCTATGCAACTATCTTATTCTGATCTTGCTTCCTAGGGTGCCATGCCGGCCTTAAATGCACTAGGTTGTTGCTACTCATAGGCAGCTAGGGTTTGGTGTATGTCAGAGATCTCACTAATACATTTGGGGTGAAATTGCGACGGCAATTTGCGACGACATGGAAATGTTAAGCGGTTTTGGCTTTTTGTTTTCAAATATAGCTCGACACCGTCGCAATTGCGACGTTGTCGGGATATAAGTGCAAAAAAAAAAGGAACGTTGTCATTTGTGTTTTCAACAGCGCCGAGAGAGATTCCCTCCGTGAAATCAAGCGGGTTATCATTTGTGTTTTGAACAAAGCGGGTTGTCATTTATGTTTTGAACAGCACCAAGAGAGATTCCCTCCGTGAAATCAAGCAGGTTGTCATTTGTGTTTTCAATAGCACCGAGAGAGATTCCCTCCGCAAAATCACAGCTACAATTTCTGAGTACGTTGGGTTTATTTTTCTTTTGTCATTATTATTTAATCTGGTATTCAGCTGTTAGAGAGCTAAAATACCCAGAAATGAGGACATATCTGTGTTGAATTTATTGTTAGCGGCTTTGGTTATTTAGAATGCTTCCCCACAATACTTAATAGGATGCATTTGGTTTTCAAAGCTTTCACTGACTTGGATTCAAGATTCTGAGACTTTCACGTGCCTTGCTTCAGTTATTTCCGCAAACAAATCGCGTGCCTTTTGTATGCTTCCACATTTTATATACATGTCCATCAAGGTAGTCACCACCACTATATTTGACAAAAACCCATCTTCAATTACTTTTTGGTGAATTTCCCTACCCTGTTCTATGACTGTACCTCTGGTTTTAATGTATAAAAATGACCCAAATTTCAAAGGAAGTATATGATAAATTCCACCTAACACTTCCTAATCCCTAGACAGTGTCTTCTTACACTTTGAAACAAACAATTCCAAAGGGAATTAGCCTCTAGGGCTCTACAACACCCAAACCCACAATTCTTGTCTCTAAACCCTTCTTAACTAGGGCATTCTCAATCACCCGATTCTACACCCTTCAAATCCAAATTAGTGGATGATTCACCATCTCACAAACATTATACAATGTTCCACATTATAACAATCCACCCTTGCTTGGATAGATCACTCACTACTATACATTAGCATTCAACTCAAGGTAATTTCCCACAGTTTATCCTGTGATCACACTGTTTTCCACAAAACTTTGCCTATGCAATGTCAGTACTTCATAATACAAGTTAGTTATTGTCATCCCATGAATATTAGGCCTTCTATGTTACAGAAAAATCAAAGTAAACTCATTCAAAATGGTTTAGAATGGATGAAAGAAATCCTTCTAACTCATGTATGTGTTAGTTCAAACAAATGAGGATAGTCACTCTAAAGACAACATGATAATGTACACTCACAGTAAGTGTACATTATCATGTTGTCTTTAGAGTGACTATGCTCATTTGTTGAAGAAGAAAAGCATTAATGTGGCTGAATAGCAATACATTCAAGTGGCAATTACACAAGGGACAGTCACTGTGAGATGTCCTCATTTGTGACTGTCCTTATAGTGAGTGTACATTATCATGTTGTCTTTAGAGTGACTGTCCTCATTCTGTAAGTGTACATTATCATGTTGTCTTTACAGTGACTGTCCTCCTTCAAGTGGCAATTACACAAGGGACAGTCACTGTAAAGACAACATGATAATGTAGAGGAACGTTGTCATTTGTGTTTTCAACAGTGCCGAGAGAGATTCCCTCTGCGAAATCAAGCAGGTTATCATTTGTGTTTTGAACAAAGTGGGTTGTCATTTGTGTTTTGAACAGCACCAAGAGAGATTCCCTCTGTGAAATCAAGCGGGTTGTCATTTGTGTTTTCAACAGCGCCGAGAGAGATTCCCTCCGCAAAATCACAGCTACAATTTCTGAGTACGTTGGGTTTATTTTTCTTTTGTCATTATTATTTAATCTGGTATTCAGCTGTTAGAGAGCTAAAATACCCAGAAATGAGGACATATCTGTGTTGAATTTATTGTTAGCGGCTTTGGTTATTTAGAATGCTTCCCCACAATACTTAATAGGATGCATTTGGTTTTCAAAGCTTTCACTGACTTGGATTCAAGATTCTGAGACTTTCACATGCCTTGCTTCAGTTGTTTCCGCAAACAAATCACGTGCCTTTTGTATGCTTCCACATTTTATATGCATGTCCATCAGGGTAGTCACCACCACTATATTTGACAAAAACCCATCTTCAATTACTTTTTGGTGAATTTCCCTACCCTGTTCTAAAGATCTTATTTTGGCATATGCTTGAAGAATGCTGGCAAAAGTGGTTGAGTTTGGTTTTATACCTCCCAATTGCATTTGTTTAAAAACCTCCAATGATTTTTAAACAAATGCAATTGGGAGGTATAAAACCAAACTATAACAATCCACCCTTGCTTGGATAGATCACTCACTGCTATACATTAGCATTCAACTCACGGTAATTTCCCACAGTTTATCCTATGATCACACTGTTTTCCACAAAACTTTGCATATGCAATGTCAGTACTTCATAATACAAGTTAGTTATTGTCATCCCATGAATATTAGGCCTTCTATGTTCATGGGATGATCTTCATTATCTCTAAAACTCTACTGCAATGACAAGTCTAGACAAAAGAATGACTGTTTCAGCAGTGACTGGCGTGACAGCAGTCTCAATATAATAGTAAACTCATTCAATAACAAGAATAATTGAATAATCAAACCAAATGATTTGAGACTTAAAAGATCAAGGAACTTGCAGAAATTAAAGTTTATTACTCGCTGTTTCCTTCACCAGTCCATACACCCGCGCAACAGCAAATTCAAAGTAAACTCATTCAAAACGGTTTAGAATGGATGAAAGAAATCCTTCTAACTCATGTATGTGTTAGTTCAAACAAACTAAGACTTCCAAGATAAATGGAGTTGCAAAAACTAAGAGTTTTATATTTCTTACTGTTGCAATCCGTATATATCTCCCTTCTTTGTCGTAACAGAGATATATATAAGATTCTTTATAACTTCTCAAAAACTAATCCAACCAATTTTCATCGGTTGGAGCTTAGTTTGAGCCTAACTAAATCCTAAATACTAACTCCCTCCATTGTTAGCTAACCGTTGGATTTTGAAAATTCAAAAATTCCAACTTATAATTAATTGAATTATTTTAATCCAAAGACCACTAAACTCACTAACTTTGATCTCTTATGATTATTAAACTTTCCAAAAGACTTAAACTTCCGCACTAGCCTATTCTAGATTCTTAGAACATTATTGAACTTTGGACAATCTCAGTCCATTGTAAACAAGCTTTTAGTCCTAATAAGGACATCATTACAAACTCATTGAAGTATTGCATTATTTTAATAACATTAAAGGTGCTAAGATCCTCCAATTGACCTGTTGACCCTGTTTATGTATTCCATCCCTCTGATTTGTCCTAAAAGTCTGTATAATCTCCGTCTCCAAATTGGTTGTGTGAGGTGCTCCGGCACTAGTTCGCCAATGGAATAGAAGTTGTTCTTCCTATATCAATGGAAATCCTAGCTCTACAACTTCTAACATTAATTGAAGTAGAGGAAGGTGGTGCGATGAATGTCATATTAGTAAAATTGTTGAATCTACAAGAAGCTTATGAGAATGCTTATAATGCCTTGACACATCACCAAAGAATAGTATAATGTGGGTTTGACAAGAGGTATGCAATCCCCCTCTTAAGAAAAATGATATGATTTTGAAGTACAATGAAAGAGCAGCCAATCCAAGTCAACATACAAAGTTTGATGCCTTATGGGAGGGTCCTTTTTATATTTCTCGCTACAAAGAAAATTATGTTTTTGAGTTGGAAAACATGGAAGGTAATCCTTTTGAGATATTGATAAATAGGATCCATCTTAAACATTTCTATTAATAGTTTATCCTTCCTTCTTGTACATAGTAGGTTATTTATGCTTTAAGCTCAATAAGTATCATGAGGTACATTTTCTTTGTTGTTAGTCTCTAGTTTTCTTAAGGTTTGAGCCCATGTTTTACCCCGTGCATAGCATTTTTTGTTGTCCAACACATTTTAAAATGATCACCCCCCTATTATTGTATCACTTCCTCCTTGTTCCTCATTCAAGTGGCAATTACACAAGGGACAGTCACTGTGAGATGTCCTCATTTGTGACAAGGACAGTCACACATGAGGACATCTCATAGTGACTGTCCCTTGTGTAATTGCTAGTTGAATGTATTGCTATTCAACCACATTTATGGGCCTGTTTGGACCACGACACACAGTAGCATCTACAAAGAAGAATATCCCAGGTGTAACAAGTTGTAAGAATATACCAACAGTTCTAAGAAGTTCCCTAGCACGTAGTAGCATCTATAGAGAAGAATATACAACATGAGGGCAGCCACTGTAAAGACAACATGATAATGTACACTCATTGTATGTGTACATTATCATGTTGTCTTTACAGTGACTGACCTCATTCAAGTGGCAATTACACAAGGGACAGTCACTGTGAGATGTCCTCATTTGTGACAAGGACAGTCACACATGAGGATATCTCACAGTGACTGTCCCTTGTGTAATTGCCACTTGAATGTATTGCTATTCAACCACATTTATGGGCCCGTTTGGACCATGGCACACAGTAGCATCTACAGAGAAGAATATCCCAAGTGTAACAAGTTGTAAGAATATACCAACAGTTCTAAGAATTTCCCTAGCACATAGTAGCATCTTCTAATTGTCTATACCACTTCACAAGGTATTGTTTGCACACATTGTTTTTGGTTCTTTTAATGACCCTTGTTTTGAAATTGCTATTAGGCCTTGTAGCTTATATGTTTTGATTGCTGGAGAGCTTCTAAAGCTAAGCAAGAAGACCATTGCACGAGTTATAGCCACACGCTCAGGTTTGAAAATTGTATATTTTTTAATCTAATGTATATTTTAACTAGACTTTTAGCTTATTTTTGCTGTATATTTTAATCTAAAGGGAATCATGGATGTGAACTTGAAAGAATTTTGTACTTAGTTCTTATGGAGAGAATAGTAGTAGTTTACGGTCTAATATCAAATAGAGTTTTCCAATTATAGAAAGTTAATGAATTCTAATAGCTTATATGTTTTGATTGCTGGAGAGCTTCTAGAGCTAAGCAAGAAGACCATTGCACGAGTTATAGCCGCGCGCTCAGGTTTGAAAATTGTATATATTTTAATCTAATGTATATTTTAATCCTTTTTCCATGTCATGTAATATGTCTTGCCTTGTAGCTTATAAAGAGGGAGCACATTATGTTGGCAATGATTGTTCTAGGTATTTTATCATTTGATAGTTATTAATTTACATGTACTTACAAATCTTACAGTAAAATGGTCACAATAATTATGTAATGTTACTATTCATTCAAGTAGGTAAATATCAAGTTAAAGATATGAATGTATATATTGAGCCTCTTATTGACGAGTTGGTGGAGTTATGGAGCGGTGTCACTATGTATGACGTGTCTAGACCAATAGGACAAAGACAACTTCAATTCCATGCAATACTTGTATGGACAATACATGATGCCCCAGGGCTAACACATTTTTGTGGTATGTTATAGTGAATTCAAGTTGCGCATGATAATTCTAATTATAAAAATCAACATATTTAATAATCCAATTATATCATTATCTTGTAGGTCTTCAAACAAAGGGAAAATTTGCATGTCTAGTTTGTGGTCCAAAGATGAAATCTCATCATTCAAAAAGTTTAGGAAAGCAGGTGTTTGATGAGTACAGACACTTCCTCCACAGGAATCATAAGTATCGAAGTATGGAAAAACATCTTTTCAATGGGAAAGAAGAGACTACGTCAAAGCCACGAAGAATGACACCTCACCTATGGAAGTTGGAATATAATAGAATTAATCGTCGAGGTAATGTCGTTCCACCTAATGGTTTATGTTTGTAATTTATATATTTCTATTGTGATTTTTGTTTACTAATTATGTAATTGATGATCGTGAAGGTCATCAAGGCACTACTGACAACCTTCCAAAGGGACTAAAAAGCTATCCCAGACAATTTAGTAGGTTTCCCTACTATGAGGACCTACAAATTGTGCATTTGTTTGATCCTATGCATATTGGAAAGAATATAACAGAGACATTGTGGAAAATACTGGATGGAAGGCGTGACAAAGAAAAAATTGTCAAAATTTGTAATGACATTCATGAATCCAATCATGTACTGAAGAATTTCATTCACTCAAATAACAATAGAGATCAGATTAATATAAGTGCCCTTCCTTGGTTATTAACGGAGCAGCAAAGTGATGCCATAAAAGAAGTCATACGAAAAATTTGATTTCCCACAGGATTTGCTGCGAACATAAGCAATCTCATATCAAAGAAAAGTGAATTTGGGCCAGGGCTCAAAACGCATGATTGGCATACTTTCATCAAGGTAAGTTATGTTCTTCTGTATTTACAATATATTCATAAACTACGTGTACTATTCATTATGTTATGTTAGAAAATAATGAAATGATTGGTTTATAATTACTGCAGCACATGCTACCTCTATCTCTCCCAGAGCACTTCAACAATAACATCAAACAAGTGATATATGATCTTGGAAAATACATGAGGTAAGCAGTAATATCTGTTCAATTTGTTGTATATATTTATTATATTCGCGATTTGTTTTTCTTGCTATGTAATCTATTGTATATTATTTTGTAAAGTCTCGTATTTATATATTTTTTGTGACTTGAATCTCTTAATGTAGGTGGTTGTCATCTAAAGAAATCCATAAAGAAGATATAAACTATTGGAAGAGAAGAATTCCTCATTTACTGTGTGAAATGCAAAAGTGTCTACCTCCAACTTTTTTCAATGCACAAGAACACTACCTCATACACCAAGTTGAGGAGATTGAATTGTGTGGACCTGCACACACTAGGTCAATGTGGATGGTTGAGAGGCACTTGAAATCTTTGAAGGCTTTGGTTCGACAAAGAGCACATCCTGAGGGTTCTATGGTAGAGGGATACATGGTATACCAGACTATGGTGTACATTACTGAATATCTTCCTAAGTTTGCTTCAAATATCCATGTAGATCGCATTTGGGATCTCGACCCTTTTAAAAAATTCAAAGGGGAGTACTTGATGGGGAAAGGTAGATTGAGGAAAGTGACAGGTAATAAATTATAAGATGTTATTGTAATAAATTATTTCTTAATCTTCAAAATAAATCGGTTGTAAGTCGTCTATTTTTTTTTTGTACAGTTGCTCGAGAGTGGGATGCACTACATTTGTATATTGCAAACAATCTTGATTGGATGACGGTATGGATTGAACGATGTCAACATTTTGGTCACACATTAACATGGGAAGGTGTATCTTCATTGGTTAAAGAAGCTCATCGTAATGGAGATTCTAATGTTACGCAAAGGGAAATAGATTTAGCATATGGTTTAAGAGATTTCCAGGTACGTACAAAATTATTAATCACCTGTATGTTTATCAACTCACGATATAATAATTTTGACATGTTTCACATATTATTGCAGGTTAAACACCACAAGGGTATGTTCTGTAATGGTCAAAAATTTTGCGTCAAAGTGTTGGATGACACGAAGAAAACTTGTGATTTTGGAATAACTGCAGTCTTTCAAGTGACTAATATTTCATCTAGAAATGACTTAGATCCTCAAGAGTCTAAAAATCAATACTATGGCATTTTGGATGATATACTTGAGTGCGACTTTAGTTCCTTCAAATTAGTACTCTTCGTTGTCAAATGGTACAGGCTACGACTTAATCCAAATGATCCTAATAGAACTGTTATTGAACATGATAATGGATTTACAATGGTTAATACAAGGTCATTTGAGCCAGTTGGGGATGAGCCCTATGTTCTTCCAAGCCAATGTGAGTAGGTATTTTACTCAGAGGTTTCACATAAACCGGGTTGGTCATTTGTTGTTAGACATGAACCGAGAGGAAGGCCGATAAAGTATAATGCGATGGAAGAAGAAGATACCGAAGAAGTAGAAGATGATGTAGATGATGATCACGATCGACAATTATTGGATGATGTTCCTGAGACAAATTTTCATGAAGAAGAAGAAGAAGATGATGACGATGATGCTGCTACTGATGATGATGATGAAGATGATGTTGATGTTGATGATGATGATGTTGATGATGACGACAACGATGATGATGACGATGATGATGATGACGACGATGACGAGGATGATGATGATGATGATGATGATGATGAGGATGATGATGATGAAATTTAAAGGTATTCCATCAATCCTTAATGTATTTAATATTCATTTCTTGATAGAAATATATTTGTCTTAAATGGTTACATAGTTTATTCATTATCTATTTAAAAGCTACAAGTTTCAACTACAAATAGAATGCTGCTAATCTAAATTAACTATTAATCTAAATTAATTAAATAAAACTATTTAAAACACATATTGATGCATGAATGTATTGAGCCTTATTTTCTTTCAGGTCAAAAGCATTTGTAAGTGTTCTCACAACACCAACCAAGCATCTTCATAAGATCACTCTCCTTGATCCAAGCCAACTCCATAACCTATCAGAGTGCACACCAAATCCTTATGCCACCTTAGCATTCTACATCTTTGGAATAATGCCAATGTCCCTCAATCCATCCAATGGATTCATCCAAGCAATCTAATCAACAAACTATCAAATGCTCACAATGCCTCAATAGGCTCCAAACTTGACTTCACCTTAACTAGGTGTTTCCTCCACCTCCACCACACACATCAAACAACTTCAAATAGCATGTCCCCAAGGTTATGAAGCCCTCAACTCATCAGCTGATAGAAAAACCCAGTTTTAGCCCTTCAGTAGGCCTACTTCCCTAGCAGGCTTATAATGTGAGCCTGATTTAAGTGTTATAATGTGTACATTTTCATTTTTTTAATTTTTATGTGATGCTTATGATGGATGTGATTATGATTATGATGTGATTATGCTCACAATAATTGAATTACATTTGCAAGAAATTGAACCCCTTTCAAGAGCATCCCGCACAGTCTCATGGATCGACAGGTATAAGTCAATACACCTTATAGAAAGTCTATTTAATACACTTATCAATAGTAAGATTGATGTCTTCTAAGATCTCTCCCATTTGCAGGTACTAGCAAATAGGTATTTGTCAGAAGTGTCTTCCTCGAGTGAGGGAAATATAGGAATAGAAGAGGAAAGTGAGACATGCAGTTTATCTAGAATAGGGAGATTAACTAGAGGTCAAAGGACTAGAAGGAAATTCAATAAACAAATGAAATTTTTCCTTGCTCAAGGGGGGTCATGTTCTTATGATGATGAGATGAAAGGCGACATCGAGGTGCCCTTGAGGTACCAGCATCTACAGAAACATTGGGTACCCAAGGAACTTCCTCCAATAAACACTAATTTTTGTGTTAATGAGAGGATATATCGCATAGCACCATCATCATTACATGGTTTGGGCCTATTTTCTATGGATGGCATAAAGGTGTCTTACAACAAAGTTTCTGAATTGATGGAGTATGTTGGACCATGTTACGATTACAAAAGTTGGATGCATATTGTTCAATATAAAAAAAGTATGCGTAGGTATGCACTCTCGGCAAATTATATACAACAACAAGACAATAATCAAAGTAAAAGTGTGGCTATATACATTGATGGAAGGCCAAAAGCAATAGGGAATATTGTGGGTTTTATAAATAGTACACGACCTGGGTCAACTATAAAGCAACCCAATTGCATATTTGAGGCGCGCGAGGGAAATCGTGTATTCATCTGTGCGATAAAATCAATACGTGCAGAGGAAGAGCTACTTATTGATTACAATTTGAACCGCATAGATACAAATGAGGCTACTATCATGGGGGTGGTACATACTATTAAACCAACTTCTAATCAATGACTCCAACATACCATTTAGTTATTAAATTTTTGGCTAACATTTTTATACTTGATCTTTGACACAGGGGCACAATATGGAGCAACCGCCTGAAGGTGATGGTGACGATATTCCTAGCTCATCTACACATGAGCAGGTAAAACTCATTGTAATTGTGCAAACTAGATAGAAGCAAAATGTTATTTTTTTTAATGTTATTTTCTTCATTGTTTTGGAGTAATTTTGATAATACTAATACTATTGTTGTCACAGAGGGCCGATGGTTGGAGAGAGGGAAAGCAACCTGCAGTCCCTCAGGAGTCCCCCCTTGTGGACCCTTTTTTTATTGATTTAGCAGAGACCGATGACCCGATCGGTTCCATTAAAAAGCTGCTAAAGAAAATTGGGAAAGAACTTCTACGTTTGGTATCCATACATCCTCAGACTCAGGAAATAAAAGATAGGGCAGCTGAGTTGTTGCGCACTTCTGAAAACTTTAAAGTAAGTATTAATGAAATTTTTAATTATTACAAGAGTTCAATAATGGTTTTTATGTTATGCTCTTTTATGACATTAATTAAAATATGGATGCATTGTCTTTACAGAGTTATTTGCGTAATTTTGAACCCCATTCCCATGATGAGGCCGGTAATGCAAGTGGTTCAGGTAGATCACATGTTCCATTCCCCACTTGTGTTTTCCACTGAATATATATAGGAATGATCATAATCATTGACAATACATGCTCGAACAATTTTTTTTTAATGCTCTAACAATCTTGTCCATGCTAGTCCACGTGTTCTATATTTATGCATGCTCTAACAATTTTATTCTTCAGCTCCTTTCCATGATGATATGACAACGCCGCCTCCATCCAGGACAGCCACAAATGTCTTGCCGACTGCTATGTCAACAACACACAGCCTAAATGCACCAACTGTTGCACCATCTACTGGTACACAAATCCCTCTTTTTCTCTCTTTTGTTATGTGTTTAAGTGTTATGTGTTTACGATGTAGATCCCTTGATTGTGTTTGTGCCATGGGTGCTCTGCACCAATTTATTTCCCTTGAAGTATTATTTCTTGGAGGCATTTGATAATGGTTTTCATTTTTTGCAATAGGAGATGCAACAAGTCCCGATGCAGCATCATTTCCTGGATGTTCCCGTGTTCCTAGTACGGGAACGGTGAAGGATTGTGTATTGATCGTTAGCGACGATGAAGGCATTCCCTTAAAAGTAGCCAAAGTTCCAGGTACTTTAAAGTTATTATTATTCTATAGTGATATAATAGTAATTTAGTTTTTGATCACTCTTCATCGACTAATGATCCCATGATTATTTTGTAGGGAATGATATTTTTTGGCGAAAACTTGGTGACGAGTGTTTGCGGATATTCGGGCCCACCCTACGTACATGGTGGAACATCATATCCTAACTAAAACCCCAAACCACTATTTTGATTTCATATCATTGCTAGAATAGTTTTCCTTTTCATCAATTTCTTGAACTATATTAAAGGTAGCTTCTCTTCATTTATGAGTCTAACATGTTTTTTTTTACTTAAAAGGTGGAATAACCAAGATAAAAAGTTGAAGGATGATCTTGTACATAGTATGACCCAGCTTTTTGGACCTCGTGCATTCGAGAGAAACAAGCTCCTTGAAAGAGCTGGTTTATGTTTGAAGTATATTAGGGACCAGTACAGGAAATATTTAGAGGTTAACCCTAGGCACAAGCATCTGCCCTGTGTTCTTGAGGCTGAGTGGCAGGCTTTGATTTTTGATGGAAAGTATAAAGCCAACATGAAAAAAGGAATTATGCCAATAGAGAGTAGAGCAAGGTATGTGATACTTTTGAGAATGTAATTATGTACTAATTAACCTCTAAATTTTTCCTGTAATTATGTACTAATTAACCTCTAAATTTTTCCTGTACTGGTCTCTAACATATTTCAAACTTTTCATAGATTGCCTGACACATCAAAGGCAACAAAGGCAAGATTAGAAAAGCACGGGACACACAAGCTCGGCTCTGGTGGTTTTTCCAAACTTCAAGCACGAGTTGTAAGTATTAGTAAATGAAAACTTGTATCAATTTTTTTATATATTGCAAGGAAATTTTTTTTGATCAAACAATGCAAGTAAAATTCACCATACCAAGCAAAAATGTAGGGGTCAGAGTTCAATAGATGCCTCACAGAAGAGGACAAGAGAATTGGCTTCCAACAAGGCTATAGAGCCGTGGCTGAACGGCTACGAGCTGAAATCAGTGTGCAAGGTTCAAATAATGATGCATCTGAGCCACAGGTAAATAAGCTAAATGAAATTTATTTCAAATTGAATACTTTACCAATTAGTCTATTTGATGTTAAGTTCTAATATAAAGTGAGTATATCTGTTTTAAGAAAGAAATGATAACAATGTGTAGGATATTGGAATGCAGCCTGACAATCCTTCTACACAATCTATGCATAATGAAGGTTCGCATGATGTGCATCCTAGTGGTGGAGGTATACATTTGCTATTAAAATTTTTATATGTAATTACAATTGGTGTTTGGATTAATGTAACATTTTGTATAGCAACTGTAGAGGATCGAGGGGTCGGTGCTCATGAGCATGTTGAGGTTGAGTCTAGACAAAATGATGTGGTCAGATCAAGTAATTAAAGAGCGCCACAGTTATGTTCTTTAAAATAATTAAATACTTGTAACAATTATAATTAAATATTTTAAATTTAACTCTTTTATTTGTTATTGTAGAGGACCCCCCTTTGCAGCAGCATAGGAATTTGAGATCATCAAGAACAGAGAACAAAACAACTGATGAGGGGGGTATTGATGATAACACTGATGCTCCTCTTAGAGCTTACATAGAAAAAAAAATTAGAAAGAGAAAAAAGAAATGATTGTCATCTAAATACCTTAATTGATAATGACTGAATTTTATGTCTCAATGAATTTAATTATGTGCTAATGAATGTTCATGAATTATGTGTTTATTTTCATATTGATGAATGTTGCGTGTTAACGAATCTAATGTGTTAATGAATGTTATCATGTGATATTGATTGAATGTTACATTTTATTAATAATTGAAAGAATGAATGAATGTTAGATGTTAACGGGGAATGTAGAGTGATGTTAGGGGGAGGGGGGTGGGGCCAAATGAGCTTCCACCTTCACGTGGTTGGCCCTGTTTAGTAGAGAATATTAAACTATATTCTCGAAACAAAGTGAAGCTCAATAAGATACTAAATGAGTCAAAATGGTTATCAAGGTCCTCTATCCATAAGATACTTGTAGTCAAAATGGTTATTAATAAGATACTTGTAGTCAAAATGGTTATCTAGGTCCTCTATCCATTCCATAAGTTCTTCACCATTCAAACTTCCTCCATAACAAGGAATGTGCTCTAGGTTAGTCATGAAGCCTAGCATGGACTCTCTGTCAAATAGAGCCACTATTTCAGAGCCTTTTCTGTGTATTTCCTTCAAGCACTGTACAGTGTACGGATGTGAAAGGGAGGGCAGACCAATGTGGAAGTTAGAGTATTTATATCTTATGCTTTGAGAGTTTATTTGGTAGATTCAAGACACCTTATATCAAAGTTATTCCTTTTTCTTATCTGTTGTTCTGTCAAACCCTCATTTTTTGGGTTATTGCATTCAAATGGCCTTAACTTGAAAATAAACCATAGGATATTCTCTGTTCTTTGTAAAATGCAAGTTAAGGGGGTTTATTTTCATATTTTAAAAGCTTTGGAATAGGATACTAAGCTAGAGAATTTCGAGAGCAAGCCCTAGGTCAAGAATCTCAATGTTCTTGACTAGGAGTTGATGGATTATGCAAGATTAGAGGGTAGCGGAAAGTAAAGGACCTCAAACCTTGTTGAATCTAGATCTTTAGAGCATGGTGGACATCTTCAAACTCTGATCTTGGTTTCATGCACCCATTTTCAATGCCTTGTTTTGGAACCCACACCCAAAGGCATGCATTAGGTCTGCGGACTCAATAAGGACATTGATATGCTGGAGTGGAGTCAGGGTCTAGGAGTTGGAGGATTGTTAGAACATCAAAAAGGGTACTCAAAAAACATATAAGTTCATAAGGTCCTTTGTCAAATTGAAGAGTTATTGCTGCAGAACAGGTTTTGGAGACCTACTAGAGTCACTAGGTCTATTTGTGATTTTGATGTCTTGGGTTGTTTGGAACACAACCAATGCATGATTCTACATGTTTTAGGGAATCTTAAGAGTTTTCAAATGTTTGATTGGGTTGGCAAAGCCTAGGATCAATAAAGTCTCTTTTGGTAGAAAATCAGGGAACTTGTCCCTAAAAGGAAATTTGGTCTTGGTTGGGATTGAGTCAATAAGGTGTTAGAAGTATCTTGAAACCTTTGAAGTCCCTCTAGTACAGAGATTTTAAACTGGTCTGATAGAATCAGAGGCTAAATTTCTTAGGTGTAACATTTTGGTGTCTTGAAGTGGGTTGGGGCTTAAGACCAAGTTTCTTGCTGACCACTCTGCATCACATTGTCTTGCATGAAATTAGTCATTCTGTATACACTGGTCTAGTGTTGTCAATAGACCCAAATAGTTCAAAGATACTCGAACCAATCAGATGTTTTATGGGGTGCATTTTTGTGTTAGGTAGAAAGGATTCTTCATACAGGTGAAAGTCTCGAACCTTTCCCCACTCCCAAAAAAATATCACTTGTACTGTTATGAGCAGTCATGAGGACTAGACAGATACATTATAATATATGTAATTGCCACTTGAATGTATTGCTATTCAACCACATTTATGGGCCCGTTTGGACCACGGCACACAGTAGCATCTACAGAGAAGAATATCCTAGGTGTAACAAGATCTAAGAATATACCAATAGTTCTAAGAAGTTCCCTAGCACACAGTAGCATCTATAGAGAAGAATATACAACATGAGGGTAGTCACTGTAAAGACAACATGATAATGTACACTCATTGTATGTGTACATTATCATGTTGTCTTTACAGTGACTTTCCTCATTCAAGTGGTAATTACACAAGGGACAGTCACTGTGAGATGTCCTCATTTGTGACAAGGACAGTCACAGATGAGGACATCTCACAGTCACTATCCCTTGTGTAATTTCCACTTGAATGTATTGTTATTCAACCACATTTATGGGCCCGTTTGGACCACGACACACAGTAGCATCTACAGAGAAGAAGTTTGGTATGCAATGGTCTTGAAACCTCCTGAGAAATTCTTGGTATGCATTTGTGTGGTGCAAAAGCTTCGTTGAAAGAGAAAAAGAAGAAAAGAATAGAAATGATTTTTTTTGTTTTTATGTCATATAATGTAACCAGCTACTTATAACTTGCAAAAATTATTATAACCATTTGAAATTGAAACTTAGTTTAATGTGAAACTGAGAACTGCTTTATTAGAGCTTTCTGTGTTTTAGATTCAAACATCAAGAACATTGTTTGCCTAATATTGTGATTAATGTTTATTTATTAATATCTTATACTGACAAACAATTTATAATTGTAGGGAAAATGTCATTGGGGGTTTTTGAGGATCCACCAGAAGCCAAGGAGAAAATGTATTCAAATGCTAAAGATGGTGTAACAGTCCTTACAGCTGTTGAACCTTGCTATGTAGATCATCTCTAATTCTCCAAGTTCAACAGTACTGTGGTATTCCTTTGGATACTTCTAATGGTAAATTTCAGACATCAAGTTCTTTTCGTATGAAACTACTACATTTGTAATCTGTAGTTTTAAACTTTTAGTTTATAAATGTTCATCAGCTTTAGTTCGTATGCTGCCATTTCAAGTATGATTAATGAAGTTACCTTTATCACAGGATGAAAGTGAGCAGTCAGCATACTGGTACGGAGCTGGCAGCATTGATACGATGACTAGGGCATCGTTTAATGGTGGTATTATGTTTTCCCATGTTTAGGGCATCGACCTTTTGAAGCATTGCCTTCATCTTTCTTAAGTCTGAGTTTTAAGTTTGTTTATTTCCATCCTAACTTGCTTTTCCCTCTTCGGTTTTGCAGTACTATGAAGGTAGTCGCAAGTTAGGGTTGTTTCATTGCATACCTGAAACAATGAAGACGTTACGGTCCACAAAATGTTTGTGCTTGAAAGATGAACAAATAAAATTAAACTTCTAAATAACCAAAGCCGCTAACAATAAATTCAACATAGATATGTCCTCATTTCTGGGTATTTTAGCTATGTAACAGCTGAATACCAGATTACATAATAATGACAAAAGAAAAATAAACCCAACATACTCAGAAATTGTAGCTATGATTTCATGGAGGGAATCTCTCTCGGCGCTGTTGAAAATACAAATGACAACATTTCTCTACATTATCATGTTGTCTTTACAGTGACTGTCCCTTGTGTAATTGCCACTTGAAGGAGGACAGTCACTGTAAAGACAACATGATAATGTACACTTACAAAATGAGGACAGTCACTCTAAAGACAACATGATAATGTACACTCACTGTAAGGACAGTCACAAATGAGGACATCTCACAGTGACTGTCCCTTGTGTAATTTCCACTTGAATGTATTGCTATTCAGCCACATTAATGCTTTTCTTCTTCAACAAATGAGCATAGTCACTCTAAAGAAAACATGATAATGTACACTTACTGTGAGTGTACATTATCATGTTGTCTTTAGAGTGACTATCCTCATTTGTTTGAACTAACACATACATGAGTTAGAAGGATTTCTTTCATCCATTCTAAACCATTTTGAATGAGTTTACTTTGATTTTGCTGTAACATAGAAGGCCTAATATTCATGGGATGACAATAACTAACTTGTATTATGAAGTACTGACATTGCATAGGCAAAGTTTTGTGGAAAACAGTGTGATCACAGGATAAACTGTGGGAAATTACCTTGAGTTGAATGCTAATGTATAGCAGTGAGTGATCTATCCAAGCAAGGGTGGATTGTTATAATGTGGAACATTGTATAATGTTTGTGAGATGGTGAATCATCCACTAATTTGGATTTGAAGGGTGTAGAATTGGGTGATTGAGAATGCCCTAGTTAAGAAGGGTTTAGAGCCAAGAATTGTGGGTTTGGGTGTTGCAGAGCCCTAGAGGCTAATTCCCTTTGGAATTGTTTGTTTCAAAGTGTAAGAAGACACTGTCCAGGGATTAGGAAGTGTTAGGTGGAATTTATCATATACTTCCTTTGAAATTTGGGTCATTTTTATACATTAAAACCAGAGGTACAGTCATAGAACAGGGTAGGGAAATTCACCAAAAAGTAATTGAAGATGGGTTTTTGTCAAATATAGTGGTGGTGACTACCCTGATGGACATGTATATAAAATGTGGAAGCATACAAAAGGCACGTGATTTGTTTGGGGAAACAACTGAAGCAAGGCACGTGAAAGTCTCAGAATCTTGAATCCAAGTTAGTGAAAGCTTTGAAAACCAAATGCATCCTATTAAGTATTGTGGGGAAGCATTCTAAATAACCAAAGCCGCTAACAATAAATTCAACACAGATATGTCCTCATTTCTGGGTATTTTAGCTCTCTAACAGCTAAATACCAGATTACATAATAATGACAAAAGAAAAATAAACCCAACGTACTCAGAAATTGTAGCTGTGATTTCGCGGAGGGAACCTCTCTCAGCGCTGTTGAAAATACAAATGAAAACATTTCTCTACATTATCATGTTGTCTTTACAGTGACTGTCCCTTGTGTAATTGCCACTTGAAGGAGGACAGTCACTGTAAAGACAACATGATAATGTACACTTACAGAATGAGGACAGTCACTCTAAAGACAACATGATAATGTACACTCACTGTAAGGACAGTCACAAATGAGGACATCTCACAGTGACTGTCCCTTGTGTGATTGCCACTTGAATGTATTTCTATTCAGCCACATTAATGCTTTTCTTCTTCAACAAATGAGGATAGTCACTCTAAAGACAACATGATAATGTACACTCACTGTGAGTGTACATTATCATGTTGTCTTTAGAGTGACTATCCTCATTTGTTGAAGAAGAAAAGCATTAATGTGGCTGAATAGCAATACATTCAAGTGGCAATCACACAAGGGATAGTCACTGTGAGATGTCCTCATTTGTGAGTGTACATTATCATGTTGTCTTTAGAGTGACTATCCTCATTTGTTGAAGAAGAAAAGCATTAATGTGGCTGAATAGAAATACATTCAAGTGGAAATCACACAAGGGACAGTCACTATGAGATGTCCTCATTTGTGACTATCCTTACAGTGAGTGTACATTATCATGTTGTCTTTAGAGTGACTGTCCTCATTTGTTGAAGGAAAAAAGCATTAATGTGGCTGAATAGCAATACATTCAAGTGGCAATCACACAAGGGATAGTCACTGTGAGATGTCCTCATTTGTGACTGTCCTTATAGTGAGTGTACATTATCATGTTGTCTTTAGAGTGACTGTCCTCATTTGTTGAAGGAAAAAAGCATTAATGTGGCTGAATAGCAATACATTCAAGTGGCAATCACACAAGGGACAGTCACTGTGAGATGTCCTCATTTGTGACTGTCCTTACAGTGAGTGTACATTATCATGTTGTCTTTAGAGTGACTGTCCTCATTTGTTGAAGAAGAAAAGCATTAATGTGGCTGAATAGCAATACATTCAAGTGGCAATCACACAAGGGACAGTCACTGTGAGATGTCCTCATTTGTGACTGTCCTTATAGTGAATGTACATTATCATGTTGTCTTTAGAGTGACTGTCCTCATTTTTTGAAGGAAAAAAGCATTAATGTGGTTCATTAGCAATGTATTAAATAATTTATTTTTTTAATTCTATCCAGGACCATCTTAGAATATCTACTATTTGCGCATTTAGATATTAACCTAATCAACTTGATTCAAAAGATAGATGGTCATTAACCAGAGAGAGATCGCCATGCATTAAGAAACCTAATTTTTCCAAATCCAATTGTTTCCCTTACCTGAATGCCCTACTATTCTAGGCAAGGTATACCGCTCACCTTGGATGAGAGACTAATTATGGGAATTTCTTTTTTCACCCAGATCGAAAAACCACTGACAAAAATGGAAATGACCAATCAAATAGTAGTCTTATTTTAGTCACTTTGTTTGCATAATAAATTGCTTGCATGGATTATTGTAACTAAAACATAGATTCATGCTCTAATAGCTTCCTTTAGCTCGTTAGACTTAATTCGAATAAAGAAAATTAACGGTACAATCAGTAAAATGTAGTTTTCACCATCGTCAATCTCTAGGCACCAAGGTTTTAATATTGAGATTATTTCTTTGTGGTATGCAAGTTGTAAAGGAAATAGAACCTTCAATAATAAATATAGCACTCTATTCTTTCTGATCATTTGATTTCTTTATAAGTTTATGATTTGATAATTGCTATTTTCTGATTTTTGTGTATTGTTGATTGGTTAATTGCTATTACCTTTTTCTTTCCTATTATAAAGAGCTTCTATCAGACTTCACACATGAAACTCTAGATATTTCACACATTCAAATGTAAGCTCTCTTGTTCAGTTTAGTCATGAGACCCCTATTACTAGAGTGTTTGGTGCAGAAATAGCCACTTTTATTGTAGAGCATTATTTCTTAAGAATATGTTATCATGTTCCTAATGGAATTGTGCTTAGTATTCAATTCCAAATTAATTTGATTTTCATAAATGTTAAATATAATTGGGTCATTGGTGTATCTGATAGTTGATATGTAGTCATGATGAAGTTAGAAGTTCCAGTGGCTAGAGTTTGTGGCTTTGATACTTCATCCTTGTTAGTTTTTTAGCCTTTCTATATGCCAATAAAAATAAGGTGCATACCTGAAACAAACAAGCAATAATGCAAAGGCTGGTGTGTGAAAATGGAAGTATTCTAGTGATATTAATTTTAAAAATTTCTTTTATTTTTTAAGGTCTTGGATGCCATTGGAGCTACTATAAATTACTAACACTAAAGAAATATTGCATCTGATTATTTTGTTGGAAGTTTGGAACATATTGAACTTTCTCCACTATAACATATATAGCCTGGAGCTTTCATAAAACCATTTTGATAAATAGTCTTGCACATTGCCTGTAAGACACAAACTTTCAGTGCCATAAAAATACACATTGTCCTCAATTAGTAATGTCTCAAATTTTGTACAGAACTTGTTATTTGAGTCTTATTTTCAGAACTGAAGCAAAAATTTCTCCAAAAAAGTCAACATGATCGATCTAGCATAGATTTCAAAAATTGTAGGTAGTTTAACTAATGTGGATGCAATCATATTTTACCACTCTGAATGAACTAGTTTGCATGAAAATTTATGTACAACCATCATTGCATTGTGGCTCTTTGTTAGAGACGTAGAATTTTGAAGTTTAAATTATTTTCACAATTTTATCATAACTTGGAGCATTTTTCATACTTAGCTGTGTCACTAGCTTAATGCATATTAATTATTTTGTCTTGTTTTTCTTGCATGGTAGGGAAGCAACAACAACATATAGGGCTGAAGCTTTAGAATTTCAAAAACAATTGAGGCATTTGCAGAATCGGTGTATTTTCTCAGTGGTCAAGCTTCATCTTTGATTCAAGGAAGATGAGCACGGGAGCCAGCAACATCTTCAACAAATGGATGAAATTGCTAGCAGGAATATGGAGGTATGAAGTAGAGAGATGCTTTGTAATAGAAGGAATCTATCTTAAGCTAAGTTTGTGTTGGCTAAGAAAATCTCATTTCATAAAAACTTGAATGCTTCTTATGTATACAGTCCTATTTAGTGACACAATATTAGATTCGTAAAAGGTAAGTGTGTTATGAACATTTCTATATGTAACCTTGCAATATTTTCTACTAAGATTTTCACTCTTTAAGGATATTTTGTAAAGTTTATAAGGTCTAAAATTTATAGGCAGGTGTCTCACAACCAAATTATATTACCTTGGATTTTGGACCTATTTTTAGTTTCTTGAGTTGTTGTAGGGTTATAGCACATTATTTTATAGCAATATAAGTAGATGTGTGAAAATTTAATTTCGTTTGTCCTAGCTTGACAACTATTGCACTCAAATCCTGGATTGTGGATGAGTGGAGATGGGCGGATGTCTGGATCGTGGATAACTGCAGATGGACGAATAGATGTAGATGGGTTGTCATCGACCCATCTAAAGTACCCATAATCATGATAGCCCTGCGATGCCCAATCTACATTAGTATTGAATACTATTTACATTACAAACATTAAATATAATAAATAGTAGTTACATTACAAACATTAAATATATACACATTAGCAACCTTTTTTTTGTTTGGACAACACCAATATTGTCGTACAGGGTTCTCCACTGACCGTGAAATCTTCAACTGGCACTACCCACCACCACATCGACAACTTGGCACATTGATCAGAGCCATCAAACCGATTTCAATAATGCACCTATATCAACAATCCCAAAATTAAACAATAGCAATAGCAATAAGACACTCAATATTCAGACACTCTGATAGCGCATGCTTATAATCCACACACATGAAGTAGGCTCACACACATGAACCAGACACTTTACAAACTATTTCTAGAATTAAACTAGAAACTTCTATGCTAAATATGTGTGGAGAAACTATACAAAATAGGAATGGCTTTTGTGTTATATTTGGTTTTGAATTAAATAGGGACTTTGTGGTAGAAGATGAATTTGCCTCACATACCATACATCTTTTCACTTTGTCTCCCATGGCAAACCAAAATTTCAACACCTTGTTATCTATCACTAGTGTATCCATTTCATCTTTTTCCTTGCTCCAAGCATTCAATATTGTATGTATTCCTAAACACCCTTGTTATATAGCTCTTCGAAAGAGATATATAATGGTTTAGTTGAAGCCACAATTTGTGTTCCTTATCTAGTGGGCTATGCAAATGAGAATAATTATGCTCTTTCTTCTGGGTCAGACATTGTAAAACTAGTGATGCTTTCTCCAAAAGTGGATAGGGTTTGTGAATGCTTCAGAAGTGGATTGGTGGAAAAGTTATCTCATGGAGGAAGGGTGTGTTCCTTTTCAAATGGAGTTTGTAGGAAATGAAGAAAAAGATGAACATGACAAGCCTGATACTTCTAATTTGTAATAAAACAAATCATATTTGAAATGGTATTATAAAATCTTATATTTGTTGTTTTACCCTTTAAAGGCATCTCTGTTGTCCTCCTCATTGTACTAAATTCACTCTTTTTCATATTATTCCCATCCCCTTGTGCTGCATACTGCTCCCCTTGATTTGGGTGTTGTTTTGGACAGTATCCAAAAAATGGCAGTAGGTCTCTTGAGCATATCCTAAACAAAAGTGAAGGAAGTGGCCAATAATGAGCACTTTCATTATATAGTGCGGTGACCCAAAAGTAGAGTAGGTGGGACCTCATTCAAAGAGGATTGAGTTCCATCACTCTCTTTTTTTATGGTCAAGATTCTATAAAAAGATCAGTTTATGGGCCTCAAAACAGAGAGTTTTCATTAGTTAGCACAAGCAGTTCTAGTAAAAGCATGTTCAATACTGATACTAGTTACAGTTCCCTATCTTCACCCAAAGGCAACGTAAAATGCATCAAGTCATGAAGCCTAGCATGGACTCTCTGTCAGATAGAGCCATTGTCTTGCATGAAATTAGTCATTCTGTAGACACTGGTCTAGTGTTGTCAACAGACCCAAATAGTTCAAAGATACTCGAACCAATCAGATGTTTTATGGGGTGCATTTTTGTATTAGGTAGAAAGGATTCTTCATACAACTGAAAGTCTCGAACCTTTCCCCACCCCCAAAAAAATATCACTTGTACTGTCATGAGCAGTCATGAGGACTAGATAGATACATTATAATATTTGTAATTTCCACTTGAATGTATTGCTATTCAACCACATTTATGGGCCTGTTTGGACCATGGCACATAGTAGCATCTACAGAGAAGAATATCCCAGGTGTAACAAGTTCTAAGAATATACCAACAATTCTAAGAATTTCCCTAGCACACAGTAGCATCTACAGAGAAGAATACACAACATGAGGGCAGTCACTGTAAAGACAACATGATAATGTACACTCATTGTATGTGTACATTATCATGTTGTCTTTACAATGACTATCCTCATTCAAGTGGCAATTACACAAGGGACAGTCACTATGAGATGTCCACATTTGTGTCATGGATAAATCTGCAAATCAGATACATAAAGAGTACATAAAATGAACAGCTGTAGAGTAATTTTACTATTTACATGATTATCCTAGCATGATCTTGGCTCTAATACCAATAATAATGCAAAGGAAGGAGTGCTTCAACCTAACATACAAGATCCTAATCAATTTTCAATCGTGGAAACTCTGGTTATGAATTTATTACTCTCGCTGGAAATCCTAGTTAGGGTCAGGACAGTCAACATGAAAAATACCATAACTTAATCAAAATCCAATGAAATTTCATGAAACCAACTATCTTTGAAAGGTAAAAGACAATATCAACATTATCAATCATGTGCAAGTTCATACCAGACTGTACAGAGCCATACCATGCCTATTTTCAAATTGTAACTTTTAGAAAAAACAAACTTTCAGGGCAGCCAATGGTATTTTTATCATATCTTGCTCAAAACTTAACAAAATTACATGAAACCAATTGCATTTGAAATCTAAAAGACAACATCAAATTTTCCAAGCACAACCCTTCAACACAACTCTCAACACTTGAAAATGGATTAGTAGTTCAACTTAAACCAATGACATTCCATTCATTCTATCAAATATCTTCATACTGCATTACATAGTCTTAATGGAGAGAAACGTTAGTTAGTTTTGATTTTAAACATTAGTTTTGATTTTAAATAGAAGACCTAATAAACATCGATCAACTAAAGTCCAAACTTCAATTTCATATATTGGATTCTCTCCCCTTCATCCATTGTCAAGAACAATGCAGCTGATTGTGGATCATGCATTAACTTTTCGTATGCTTCAATTATAGTAGAGTCGCGAAGGCCAGGGATTGCTTTAAGTGCTTTATGCAACTCCACTACCTCATTTCTCAAACTAGATGATTTATCCACTTTCAGAGGTTGTGCAAGGCCTGATGTAATGCCTGCAGATAGATCTTTGATCACTTCACAAATCAAATCCAATGAACCTGCCAATGTTCCCCTCCTCCTCTTTTGCCTCCTTGATGATGTTGAAGGGTTATCTTTGCCGCTTGCAGTAGATTGGTTCGATGTAGGTGTATCAATAGATTCATTATCATCATTAGACAAATCAGCAGTAGTCTCAAAACATGCATTATCCATACCATGATAACTGAAATCTTCATCATCAATGAAATCCTCCTCCGTCTCTTGAGCTGTTGCAGCTACAGTGCCCTCAGCTATGTCATTCCCAACAATACAAGATAATTCATTGTAGTATTGAAATGGCTGCCTCTTATACATTCTGGCATTTTTAAATTCCTTTCTCTGTATCATGGCATAACAATTGAATTCATTATTGGTCCTTCATTACTTAAAAAGATATATTCAACTTAAAAGGAGATTTGAAGACCATGTTACCTTCAACAACTCGTCCCAAACACTATCATCAGCATCCATAGTTTGGGTAGTCTCATTCCAAGCTAAGCCACTTGTATTCCTCAAGTCTTTCATAACTCTATACCCTTGTTTCCAATTTTTCAGCTTGTTCTTGAAGTTTTCCTTCGATAGCTTCATTTTCATCTCATTATTGAACCTCCTTTCGATGGCTGTCCAAGCCTCTTTCTTGAAACCCCCTTCAGCTTTCTTTCCAAGCTGCACTTGCTCCTGTAGCAAGTCTAGCAACTTGTGTTCCATCTCTTTTGTCCAGAACACCTTCTTGGAAGAAGAAGTTGCTTGGATAACTTGAACATCACCATCCATAGACATATCTGATGCACACACAACATGATAATGTACACTCACTGTAAGGATAGTCACAAATGAGGAGAGTCACTCTAAAGACAACATGATAATGTACACTCACTGTAAGGACAGTCACAAATGAGGAGAGTCACTCTAAAGACAACATGATAATGTACACTCACTGTAAGGACAGTCACAAATGAGGACAGTCACTCTCAAGACAACATGATAATGTACACTCACTGTAAGGACAATCACTCTAAAGACAACATGATAATGTGCACTCACTGTAAGGAGAGTCACAAATGAGGACATCTTACAGTGAGTGCACATTATCATGTTGTCTTTATAGTGACTGTCCTCATGTGTGACTGTCCTTGTCATATAATATAGCAACATTAAACATAACATGACAATATTAAATATAACATGACTTAACATTAAATATAAAATATAGCAACATTAAACATAACATGAGAATATTAAATATAATATGACAACATTAAATATAACAACATTGAATATAACATGACAACACTAAATATTGCATAACGGCTTTTATTAATGTATAGTATCAGTTTGTGAAATTTATGAAATCTGACATTAGTTTAAACATTGCCATAATAGTTATTCAACCGACTAAGATTGAGATCTATAGTCTTCCCACATCCTTCTTGCTATTTCATCTCAAAAATTGGCCCAATCATCTCTTTCACGCTGGCTCAACCCATATGTCTCAAGCACTGGTACATCTATCCCATCACGACCATCTTCCTCTTCAAATTCTACCTCAGATGGAAGGCCGTCCTCTATTGTAATGAAGTTGTGAAGTATGCAACATGCCAAAACAATATGTGTTTGTGTCTTGATTTGATAAGATGTCGCATGCTTCAATATAGGAAAATGCTGCTTCAATATCCCAAATGTACGCTCTATTACATTCCTAAGCGAGGAGTGTCGATGATTAAACAACTCATGTGAGGTGTTTATTGGGTTTGCTCTTGAAAAATCCTTTAGGTGGTAGCGTGTGCACCGATAAGGCACGAGAAATCCTGGTACGTTAGGATATCCAGCATCGACCAAATAATATTTACCTAAACAAAACAAAATGTCATTGTCATAACGTTGTCTTATTTTTCGTATGCTTCAATAATATAATCATATTTTACAAACCTAGGGGAACTACCAATGGATCATCTCTAGATAGAGCTGAAGCTAGAACACGGCTATCTGCAACAGACCCTTCCCAACCAGCAAGGATGTATTGAAACTTATAATCAAATGAACACACTCCCATAACATTTTGTGACAAGTTGCCTTTTCTATTGCGATATTTAGCTTGCAAGTTGATATCCACAGTGACTGGTATATGGGATCCATCCATTGCTCCCACACAATCCTGTACTCAAATAAATCATAGGTCTAATCAAACAATAATAGGATTAAAACTCTAAACAAACTTAAACCACTGAGAGATATACCTTGAAGTATGGATCAAAACGGGCCTTCCCAGTAATTTCCTGAGGAGTGTTTGGACTAGGGGGTATAAAATAATCCGAATGGAGCACCAAGATAGCCCTCAAGACCTTGTGGAAGTATCGGCTTACTGTCTCTCCAGAGTGCCCAAAGTTATGGGCAATCTTACGATTCCTCAGATTGTGGCCAAGAGTATGGAGGAACATGACTAATTGTTCTTCTAACATGAGGAATTCTGTATCTTTGATGCTTCCTTTTTGCCTTAGAATATTGGCTAGTTTAAAGAAAGATCGTCTAGTCATGCGTATTTGGTCATGGCAATCTGTCTCATTGGAGTTGATAACACGCTTATAAAAAGGAATTGCATCTCTTGTGCGCTTACGCATTTTTTGACTACCTTCTTTTATACACTCCCCTATGGCCGCGACAAGGGTGGCATGAACAACTACAATAACAGGTAGGAGTCTTCTCCTCCTCATAATCTCTCCTTCAATTTCAATATCATCATCATCATCATCAATATCATCAATGAGATCCATTGAATTACCTAAAAATACCAACAAAACAATCACGAAACAACATAAGAAAACACCCAACTATAATGCATAATCAGAGAATAGAGTTACAAGTTCAGTATACAACATATGTTGACAAGAAAGTACCTTGTGTAATTTCACAAAATGAGAAGTTCTCACAGTGACTGTCCCTTGTGTAATTGCCACTTGAATGAGGACAGTCACTGTAAAAACAACATGATAATGTACAGTTGCAGTGAGTGTACATTATCATGTTGTCTTTAGAGTGACTGTCCTCATTTGTTGAAGAAGAAAAGCATTAATGTGGTTGAATAGAAATACATTCAAGTGGCAATTACACAAGGGACAGTCACTATGAGATGTCCTCATTTGTGACTGTCCTTACAGTGAGTGTACATTATCATGTTGTCTTTAGAGTGACTATCCTCATTTGTTGAAGAAGAAAAGCATTAATGTGGTTGAATAGCAATACATTCAAGTGGCAATTACACAAGGGACAGTGGTGCAGGAGCACCTCCAACATTTAATCCATGGTCGAAGATAAAGGAGACTTCAAAGAACATCAAGGCTAAACAGGAGGATGGAATGCTTAATCAAGGACAACAGATCACTTGGTGGATCTTAGCACCTATAATGTTAGTAAAATATCACAATTCTTCAATTAAATTGTAATGTCCTTAATAGGACTAAAAGACAAATTATAATGGACTAAGATTGTCCAAGCACTACAATTGGAGTCTAGAAGAGTTTAATGATCATAAAAGATCCAAATTAGTAAGTTAGTGGTCTTTTGTTTTAAAGAATTTAATAAATTGTAAGTTGGAATTTTGAACTTTCAAAATCCAACAGCTAGTTTTAGTTTGGTATGTGTTAAGTTTAAACATTCAACTCAACGAAAGTTGGTTGAAGATTAGTTCTTAGTTAGTTGTGTTTCGAGTTGTAACACTTGGTCAATAGTTGAATCTATTAGAAGAAGTTATATTAGAATCCTTTATATTTAGATAAAGGCTCTGTTACTAAACAGAGAGGAGATTGGTGTATTAATTTGTGCTCGACAAGCAATACAAGACTGCTGTTTCTTGCAATTCAATTTCTATTTTGAAACTTTATTGGCTTGGTTTGAAATTGAAATGCTTTGACAGGGTTCTTTAATCATTTCATTTGCTTTTGTTATGTTTCCAAACATTGCAGTGAACCTGTGTGTACCATTTTGGGGAAACAGTGAGCAATAAAGCATCTAGTTTATGTAAACTAATTCATTTTGAATCTCATTTTGAATTGATCGAATTCCATATGCTCTGAGGGAGATTTTTTATCCTTTGAATTGCAGATTGATGAGTGTTACAATCTATTAAGTTTGCTGTCGCACAAGTTGTCTTGAAACAATGTTCTATATCTTAGTTTTTTGTTACAGTAGAAGTTTAGGGGCAATTGAGGTCATTCCATGAATTGATAGGCCTAATTCATAGAATGACATTTGCTAACCTGTATTATATGATTCTAATCTAAATATATGCAGAACCGCATGGGAGAACAGTGTGATCACAAACAAGAATAGTGGAAAACGGCATTGGAAGTGTGCTAAGGTGTAGCAGTGGGTGATTTGTCCACATAAGGCATATGTTTAATGCTTGGGAATAGTATACAATGTTCATTTGATGGTGAATCTGCCACCAATTCATTGCAGGGTCGTGTGGAGACAGTAGATTGAGGAAGCCCTAGTTGACAGGGTTCGAAGACAACAAATTGGGGTTTTGTAGTTGCAGAGCATTTGTGTCTAATTCCTTTTGGAATTGAGCAATTGGAGACATAACTAGACACTATCCAGGAGTTGGGAGCCAGGAGATCTTTAACCCATACTTCCTTTGAAAATTTAGTAGATTTTAGTGCATTGAAACAGGGTAGCAGTGCCGAACAAGGGTGTTTGTCCAAAGCAACAGTATAAAAACTTTTGATATGTTGTTGAACTCCAAAGAGGGTATCCATAAATGTTGTTACCTCATCAAATGTTTTGAGAAAAGTTAGAATTATTCCCTTTTTAAGTCTACTGCAGGGTTTAGACAGCCTGTTAAGCTTTTTGTGACCAATTTGTGAGAACATTGGTGAAATGGGATATGGGAATTGAGTGAGAGTCTCAGAATCTTGAAACCAAGTAAAGTGAAGCCTTAAAACTCAAATCCATCCTTTAGGATAGCCTTGATAGTCAAGTTCTTGAAGTATTTAAGATTGTTGAATAAGCCCAAGTGTCTAACCTCTGAAATTTCTAAACCTACTTGTGCATTTGATACCACCACCCTTCCCTCTACATCAGACAGTCACTGTGAGATTCATTTGTGACTATCCTTACAGTGAGTGTACATTATCATGTTGTCTTTAGAGTGACTGTCCTCATTTGTTGAAGAAGAAAAGCATTAATGTGGTTGAATAGCAATACATTCAAGTGGCAATTACACAAGGGACAGTCACTGTGAGATGTCCTCATGTGTGACTGTCCTTGTCACAAATGAGGACATCTCATAGTGACTGTCCCTTGTGTAATTGCCACTTGAATGAGGACAGTCACTGTAAAGACAACATGATAATGTACAGTTGCAGTGAGTGTACATTATCATGTTGTCTTTAGAGTGACTGCCCTCATTTGTTGAAGAAGAAAAGCATTAATGTGGTTGAATACCAATACATTGAAGTGGCAATTACACAAGGGACAGTCACTGTGAGATGTCCTCATTTGTGACTATCCTCACAGTGAGTGTACATTATCATGTTGTCTTTAGAGTGACTGTCCTCATTTGTTGAAGAAGAAAAGCATTAATGTGGTTGAATAGCAATACATTCAAGTGGCAATTACACAAGGGGCAGTCACTGTGAGATGTCCTCATGTGTGACTATCCTTGTCACAAGTGAGGACATCTCACAGTGATTGTCCCTTGTGTAATTACCACTTGAATGAGGACAGTCACTGTAAAGACAACATGATAATGTACAGTTGCAATGAGTGTACATTATCATGTTGTCTTTAGAGTGACTGTCCTCATTTGTTGAAGAAGAAAAGCATTAATGTGGTTGAATAGCAATACATTCAAGTGGCAATTACAAAAGGGGCAGTCACTGTGAGATGTCCTCATGTGTGACTGTCCTTGTCACAAATGAGGACATCTCACAGTGACTATCCCTTGTTGGTGCAGGGGCACCTATCAAGTCAACTAGGAACACCTTGGAACAAGATGGAACCAGAAGATCAAAGGCAACCCTACATGTCAACTGGGATATTTTAAGGCCAATAATGGCATATTGTAATGAACAATGTACTTTGCCAATCAAGAGTCATAAAAGTCCTAGTAAGTCCTAGCTTTCATTTTAATGTTGTTTCAATGTTTTATTGAATTCTTCATTGTTGAATGATATGTTTATGAACTAGAAAGGTTATTTACTGCATTCTACTCACTGTTGCATCAATTTTAATTCTATTTTGAAGAAGTACTTACGCCTGCTAACATATAAACTGGCAGTTTCTACTAATTTTCTATAACAGTCAAAGGTTTTCTTTAAATAAATGAACCTCCCATGAATCCCAAGGGCCCAGACTTCATGGGAGGCTTGTTATTGACATGTAAAATAGAAATCTAACTTATTCTATGCAGCACTAGTGCGAGAAGGCTGATGATTTGCAGGAAACAGTGAAGTGTTCCTTGATGAAATGATGGGAATGGTGTAATAGCAGCATATTGGGCTGAATAAGAGGGTTGTATTATGAGTTGAGATGTCCTAGGGCATCAAAGAGAAGGTGTGTGAACAATTATTTGGTCTCCAAGGTTAGTGGAGATAGGTGTTTGGTGAAACCCTATGCACTCTGCTAACCACTTCTACAGACCACTCTGCATCACTTGTGTAATTGCCACTTGAATGAGGACAGTCACTGTAAAGACAACATGATAATGTACAGTTACAGTGAGTGTACATCATCATGTTGTCTTTAGAGTGACAATCCTCATTTGTTCAAGAAGAAAAGCATTAATGTGGTTGAATAGCAATACATTCAAGTGGCAATTACACAAGGGATAGTGACTGTGAGATGTCCTCATGTGTGACTGTCCTTGTCACAAATGAGGACATCTCACAGTGATTGTCCCTTGTGTAATTACCACTTGAATAAGGACAGTCACTGTAAACACAACATGATAATGTACACTTACAGTGAGTGTACATTATCATGTTGTCTTTAGAGTGACTGTCCTCATTTGTTGAAGGAAAAAAGCATTAATGTGGTTCATTAGCAATGTATTAAATAATTTTTTATTAAAAATTCTACCCAAGACCGTCACAATTGCGACGGCCCTCCCAAGAGATGCGACGGCGGTGCCGTATTGGCGATGCCCAGGCCCGTCGCAGTTGCTTTGGTGGACTGTCGCAATTGCGACGGTCCTCCCAAGACATGCGACGGCGGTGCCATATTGGCGACGCCCAGGCCTGTCGCAATTGCTTCGGAGGACCGTCGCAATTGTGACGCCCTGTCGTCGCAATGCGACGGAGGCACTAAATGGGTGAAGCAATGACATTGTGATGGCAGGGCGTCGCAATTGCGATGGAAACCCATAGACGTCGTGATTTGTGACTAAAAAACTGTGACGTCTATCACTGTCGCTATAGCGGCACATATCCGTCACAATGGCGACACATAGCCATCACAAAATGGCCCCAAATTTATTAGTGTCTCCATGCTATGTACATGCAAAGTCTTTCTGGTTGGCTCTGGCATCAAATTTTGTTTTTCCTGCAACAAGAAGGCAGTAATTTGTGATCGCAATTAGCCTGTTTGTGTTGAAACCAATAAAATTTTACATCAGCTTGCATTTGATCTTCCTGGGTTTCTAGGATTTTCTGCATTATTTCTTTTCTTATTGTACTGGGTGGTTGTAGACCTAAATTTTTCTCTAAATGATCCATAGCTTGTTGCAATCCTTGTTCCTATAAAAGGATTTTTAAGATCATTTAAAAGGGTTCCAACCTTTTGGTTCTGTTCTAGGGTTTTCTTCCCCTGGTCCTATGAATGGTTCTTCTTGCAATATTTTTCCTTCTTCTCTGCATATAGGGTGATCCCTCTTTCCTTTCTGGCTTTGAGAATATGATATAAATTGTAACAGCTATCTTATATATAAGATTTTAATACATTTGTACTTCTATCAGATTGTCTCCATTTGAGTTTTGAACTTATTGATTATAGCATCAAGGGTGTTGTAGTCTTTCTATTCGCATTTCCTAAGTGTTTGCAACAGAATATTTTCATAGAAACAAATGAGTTTAGCACTATTTTTCAGATGTGTATGAGCTTGGGTATCAAGGGTATTTCATGCTTGTCTTTCAATGGATGCTGATTAATATATTGCTTGTTCCTAGGTCTCTTCTAAGGGGAGGGTTAAAATCCTTTGAATAGTTGATAGCACATATGGGTACACAGGTGGATTGTTGAAGTATGATCTAATAAATGGTGTATGTTTGGTGTAAGGCACTGACATATTGGGATGTGTTGTCTTCTTGTTTCATAGCTCTGTTGTAGTGATGTATTTGACTCTACTGCCCATTGGATAAGGTACTGGTCTATGAGAGACTTTGGGTATTTCATGGGTCCATTCAACCCAACATCTAACTCATTCAAATGAAATAATTTTCCTTTCATGTTGGTAGTAGGTAGTAGGAGGTCCATTCTAGTTTTCAGATTCATTCCATGCAAGTAGGACTATTGCATGTGGTTATTGTTTCATTAGGGTACAGGATACCTATAGGATTCTAAAAGCTATTCCACAATAATATATCTACAGGCCTTTTGTTTTTCATGAGGAGTCATGAGTTTGCAAATGAGGCAATACCCACCTAAGTGATGTGGAGCTCAAAGAAGAAGGAGGATGTCTTCAGTCCTCATCAATTGGCACTTTTTCCTATCAGACTTTGGAGTGGTTACTAACCAATTTGTCATCATAGTGTAAACTTGACAATGGGGAAAAAGTGGGAACCAACAAGATTCTCAGAAATGGTCTTTCAACTAATAGGGTTTCGATTGAATAGTAATTCACAGCTCGGGAAACTATCATAAATACCTTGAACATGCTTGACAATGCTTAGATTTTATTGAATGATCACTCAGATGATCTTGGTAGACTCGTATCTGGACACTGCTTCAAATGCTCTTGAAAATGTAACATAAAAATGAAATAACACGAGCTCTAATTATAGTTTTTCTTTGATTAGGGTTTTTAATAGCTATAATTTTAGCATTAGATGTACTTTACCAACTCCCTTTTCATTGATTACCAAATACACTTCCTTTCACCAAATGGAACAAAAGAACTTATACTTCTTACCAATCAAAATATGAAATTTCAACTTCAATCATATATCCAAATGCATCTTAATATGCTAATATGGATATTTGCATAAATGCTAGGAACCGATTTAAGATAGAATATTTGTTATCGGCTCCTACACATACCTTTGACCGATTATGTGAAGATAGGTGTGCCCAATCTAGAGGATGTTGTACCATCATTTGTTCCAAGTTCAGTTCCATCATCTTGATACCTCCTTCTCCATGTCCTATTATTCTAATCTCTTATCTCATTAATGTTAACTTGAGTAGTCTCACTCAGTTGTTCCTTGGTTGGGGCTTTTCCTCGGTTCCTGCAATCTTTAGCTAGGTGACTAACCTTGTGACAATGAAAACAAGCCATTCCATAATTTCTCCAAGACCTATTGTTCCTTACATGCATCAACATGCAATTTGCATCAATATGACCAAATCTCCCACATGTTGTACAAGTAATTCATGTATTGTAGTCCCATGGTATAGTTGATCCTTATCGATTGTTGGCAGTATTCTATCAGTTAATGACTCATTTCTCATTCTTTCTTTATGACATGCATTCTTCAGATTTGTGACCATATCTATTGCAGTTGTTGCAATAGCTATTGAATCTTGTCTTCCTTGTATTTTAAGAAATTCTTGATCTACACTCAAATACTTTATGACCATACTTATTGTAATTATAACAATAATGATTAAACTTAGGAATGCTCAGTGTATTACCTATTTTTCTCCTGCAAACATTGGTTATGTCTTAGTTTCTTACAATGATAGCAAGTAGGCTTCTTTATCTTTGATGGGTTGGCAACATCTCGATTTGTTGTATGTTTAGAGGACTCACCCTTCTCAATATTTTTGTTTGCATTGTATCCAAGTCCATATGTATCTCTCAATTTTCTCTGACCTCTTAGTTGTTCATCTAATATCCTCAATGTTTCTTCATTCCTTTTCAAGACTTCATTAGCAATTTTTTCACATTTTAGTTCATTCCTCAAATGTTCATTCTCAAATCTCAGTTCAACAATCTCTCCAACTTTCCTTGCAACTTCCTAATTTGCATCGACTAGTTGGTCTACCAAGTTGTAGTGAATTTTTGTCAACCTCAATATTTCCCCATCTTTCTCATTTAGCCTTCTATTCATTTTTCTTCTCTCATCTTCTGCCATTCCTTTTTCATCTTCAGGTTTTCTCTTCTATTCTAAGACTTCACACATCCTTACTAGTTGAGCTTCTTGTTCTCTTTTCAATGCTTTTACTTGATCAATTAGGTTTTTGTTCTTTTTAGTCAATTCTAATATTACAACTTCATATTCATCAGACATACTTCCCTCTGATAGTTCTTCAAGCTCTTCAACCTGATCTTGAGTGTCCTCCAATTGATGTGCTATCTTCTTTCTCTTGTTGAGTGAATACTTCAGTTTTCTCCTCAATTCATCAATCTTCTCATTAACCATCCTAAGTTTCATGTCCATGTTATCAATCACCCTTTCATACTTATAACTTTCCATCTCTTCATATCTTTCCTCTCAATTGGTTAAACTTTTGAATAAGAGACTTAGCTCTGATACCAATTGTTGGATTAAGTATGGAAAGGTGATTATTGAGAGGGGAGGGGTGAATTGGTGCTTCAAAACTTTTATTTAACCTTCTTAACCATTCACCAAACTCTTAACTTTGTATGTATCTCATAAAACATATAAAACATTAACAATAAACATAACTCATAACACAATGATTTTGGTATCACATAAATCCTTTTTAGAGGATAAAAACTGTAGTGGGGATGACACCCACAAAACTTCACTAATGCAATAAAAGGTATGCTCAGTTAGAGATTCAATGATAGATATTTTTTATAGCTTACCCTATTAAGAGTATTAACCTGGTTAAGATTCTAAAGACCAATTAAGTCTACCTTGCTAAAGGGTTTTACAATTCTAATCTAAGAACTATACCTGGTTAAAGGATTTACAAAGTAAGATCTGTTAGGATCTGCTCGATTAAGACTTTACAATTTTGTTTACACACTAACTCAGTACATAAACCATTTGTAGAACTTGCATCTAGCTTATGCTTATTAGACTCAATATTCTCATTAATTTTTTACCTCAACATGTGCTTCACTCACAATAACAATTTTGTACTTGATAGATTCAACTCTAAATCATAATTACACTCTACTCTTTACCACTTTGTTACTCAGTGACTTCTCTACTCATCACCTTCTATCTACAATTTATCCTTTGCACATGCACTCTCTCTCTCACTCATCTCATGTTGTCATCTTCACATTCTAATCCATTTATACTTAATTCTAGAAGTAGTGGAAATGTTTTAGAATCATCTCTTTAAGCGGTGGTAGCATTGGTTACTCCTCTAATGCATATATCTCATTTAATTCTTATTTGTGAATCTCACCTTATAATCATGTATAATCATTGTATTTAAATCTCCAATGCTCTGTCAAAAAATATCCTCGAGATTTGTAAACCAAGTTTTGCTCAGTGTCTAGGTTCAATGTATCTGTAGATTCTCCTTGTGTCGGCCTAAGATGCTTGCTAATAAGTTTTCTTTATTTCTTGGTAACTGTATCATCTCCCAGTTTGGTAACTATTGTAGCTCAGTACAACTCAATGTTCAGTGCTCAATTTTCCTTGCTCGGTGTCTAGTCCTTATAGCCTTTACCAAAAACTATCTTTCCTTTATTTCCTTTACAGACTAGCTTTTTTTTCTCTTACTGATTGACTTTGATAATCAATATGACTTTATCATAACTGATGACAAAAAAATAACTCTATATGAGTATCACCAAGAGGGATGAAGAATAGTGTGCTCTAACAAGAGCCATCTTGATGGAAATAACTACAAAAGAAGAAGCAAAATATCTCCAAGGCTCACCATTAAGAACCCATTATCTATCAAAACTCCCCTAGAGAGAAACCCCATCCATGGAAATGTCCCTCCTCAAAACAACTAGGTTTCCAAAACTAGGAGCACCAACTAGACACATGAAGAAGAATCCCCAAGCCTCAACTAAATATTTCCAAGAACACCATCAGGTGGCATATGGGAAAATAGGAAACATTAAGGAGCTTGAATAGAAAGCTTGAGTATAAACCCACCAAGAGACCAAAACTACAAAAAAGGATTCAATGTAGTGTTTGGGCTCACCACAATTCTCTCTAAGATAAGAAACAAACGCTCCTAAAAATCCCCAAAACCAAGAAGAACAAAAACCTACAAAGTAAATGTTAGGCCCAAAAGGAGGCAAGCACAATTGAGATGGGGGGGTGAATAGGTTGTGTGTACCTAATTACTTTAGTTTCACTTTAGCTAATTAGATCTAAAAGATAAACAATAATGTAAGATCCACAACGCAAAGCACAAAACATAAAGATTTTTTCTTGAGGAAAATTGATTAAGGTAAAACCCTGGTAGGATTCAAACCCACTAAATGAGTATACTCTATTAAAATCACTACTCAATTAAGATAAAAATAGAAAAAAAAGGATGCATTTTCAACCACGGGCTTACAACTCAATTTGTAGACTCACTACCCAGAGTTGAATGATCACAATACAATCTCATATCTGGCCCTCAATCAGGTTCACTGGTCTATCTTCAATTACAATGAGGGGGACATATAATCCTTTACAACTGAACTAAAAAATAGAATCATCTATTCCAATATAGTTTCAATGAAGTAAAAACTCATCCTTAAGTGAAGAACGCACATATACACAATCCTCTCTCATCCATACATACTCTCAATTACAAAATGATCTCTCATTTATACCGATTACAAAGAATATTCAAGCACTAGGTTGGATAAGACCTAATATAATAAAAGATATAAATATTATTCTCAATATCCAACATAATCCAAATCAAGTTATCTAAGACTTATATAGGACCCAAATATTCAACCTCAAACATGCACAAGTGCAACCGAAGAAGCATCAAGAATCACAACATGTTACTTCATTAAGTCGGCTTGGACCTAAATGAAGAAATGCCAACACACTACCAAAGAAACAAATATTATTATCTCAACCAATGTGAACCAATAGAATGATCATCACATGATCCATGAACACCAACAAGATACATTAATACCATCCAGAACCTTCACATCATCTCCAATACAAAATCCAAACTCATCTTCATCTCTAATCAATAGGAACACTAAAATACAAAACTCAGACATAACAAAAGATATCTTGCTGTAAACTAAATCATGAAGAAAACCAAATATGAACACAATTATAAGAACACATGCAATCACTAGCTTTACAACCTATGAAACATCAAATCCAAGTCATACTGAACCAAATACTCATACAATGTTCAGAGGAATATTACAACACTAGTAACTAGAAACTTAGGTGTATCCTACTCAAAATATTGAATCAACTTCTGTGAACCTTTTTAGATGATCTATAGACATCACAAAACAATACCTAACCATTGCATATCAAGATATTTAGCATAGAATCTAAACAATTTAAATCCTCCTTACCAAAAATCCTGAACACACTGTTTGAGAGAGAAACAAGTATGTTTACATCAATGAGAAAAAATTAATGTCAGCACACCCAAATCCAAAACTCTAACATGCTCAATAATCTTCAAACAATCTCCCCCTTTGGAATTATGGAAACATATGTAGTGAAAAATTGATCAATGCAAAAAGTCATTTCTATATCCACTTGATCACTTTGAATTATAGTTATAATATATCCACCTGATCACTCTGAATATCTAACTTCAACATAATCTCTACAATCTATGATATTGCTTATGTTTTTCACATGGGTTCTCTCCCATTGACATCAATAGAAAAGGACCAAAGGTATCAAAAGTACTGAACCAAGAAACAACCATAAGACTTCTCCCCCTAAGGATTAGTCCCCAAAACTCATCAATCCATCCAATAATATTTTGATAGATTCTCTAGAGTGATGCTATCCTTAGCATCATTATCTCTAATCTGGAGGGGCTATCACCCAATCTTTTCCCTAAGATACTCAAAATCATCATTCCAAAAAGGCTTTGTAAAGATATCAGTAATTTCCTTAGAAGATACAAATTCCAACTTCACTTATTTTTCATTTACCTTATCCCTCAAGATATGATACATAATAGAAATATTCTTTTTCTTTGAATACAAAACAAGATTATTTGAAATATTAATAGCACTAAAGTTATCATGGTGAATAAAAATAGGTTCATCGATGTTTATCTTTATGTCCTTCAACATTTTCTTCATCCAAATAGATTGATTACAATTAATTAAAACAATAACATAATTAGTGTTAGCAGTAGATTGAGAAATACAATCCTACTTTTTACTAGTCCAAGAAACCATTTTCTTACCCAAGAAGAATGCACTTGTACTAGTACTTTTTCTATCATCCATATTACCTTCCTAGTCAACATCAATGTATGCACATAGAATGAAATCATCATCTTTTTCATAACATAATCCATAATCAACTATACCCTTCAAGTATCTAAAAATTATTTTTACAAGAACCATATGAGATTCCTTCCATTCAGCTTGAAATCTTGCAGGAAATTCCAACAACATTTGATATGTCCAGTCTAGAGTGAGATATTGCAGTCCACTTATCATAGATCTGTAAAATGTCAAATCAACAAAAGAATAATCATCATCCTTAGTTATTTTACAACCAGTAACCATAGGGGTTCCTACCAATTCTAAATCTTTCATACCAAATTTCTTCAATAATTCTCTAACATACTTAGACTAAGTAATGAAAATTCATTTATCTAGTTGTGTAACTTGTAATCCAAGAAAGAATTTCATTTCACCAATCAGACATCTCAAATTCTTTTTTGCATTTCATTGGCAAAACCTCTACTCAACTCATCATTTCCACCAAATATGATATCATCAATGAATACTTCAACAATCAAGCCATTACCATAAACTATTTTGAAATATAAATTACTATTTTTTGTACCTTTTTTGAAACCAATCTTTGTCAAATACCTATCCAATCTATCATACCAGGCTCTAGGAGCTTGCTCTAATCCATACAAGGCTTTTAGTCTTTCTTTTTTCTGAACCACTTTACCATCTTCATTTAGCCACTTTATGAATACCCACTTAGTATCGATCACATTCTTCACATTCTTGTCAATAGGTCTAGGAACAAGGATCCAAGTCTTGTTCTTTTCAATCTGATCAAGTTTTTCCTTCAATTCTTTCATCCAACTCTCATCAATACAAACTTCTTCAATATATTTAGGCTCAAACTCAAATAGAAAACAAGTTTCATCTCTAGAAATTCTTCCTCTAGTCTGTACACCTCTATTCTCATCACAAATAATGAAATCTTCTAAATGATGAATCCTTGCATACCTTGGAACTTTTGGTATAGGTTGTGTAGAAAACTCTTTGGTATTAACATCCACTTCATTTCCTTTCAATTCTCTATGTTCTTTTGATCCGTCCTAATTCTGATTTTGCGAGGCCCTACCGCAAGTTCATCATAGCATTGTAGTTGCTTTCATGATAGACTTACTATTTGATACACTATTTTGATGCATTATGGATTTAGAATCTAAATAGGGATTTGATAGCATAGGATATGATGCATTCTATTTTATGTTGATTTTAATACTTATGTGGACAATATTATGATGATACATTTATGCTTGCATTATGGTTAGTTAACTTAAATGACTATTATGATGATGTAATTGAGTATTGGATTTAATGTTAAATTGATGCTATTCATGTTGAGTTATGATTTGGATTAGATTAGATGTTAACTGAATGTTATGTGGCTAAATGGATTTCTTTCATATACTTATATGTACATGTGTTTTCATGTGGAATTGCTTGGTAAAATGTTGATTTAGTTATATGATGATGAGATATGATTTTTTTGATAGCATGTTAGTTCAAATGTAATATTATTAAATGATTTTTTCTCTCATACGTTTATGTATACATGTGATTTTCTTGGACTATTGATATTTGAATTGAGATGTGCAGGATAGTGACCATGATATTGTTTAGAGAACTAAGGCCAAAACTATGTGTTATAGTGAAGCCAAGGTTGTGTCTAATTAAAGAGACAATATCTTATATGTAATGTGCTTTTTTTAGTAAATGTGAATGCTTGTATCTTGTTCAATTTTTAATTTGTAATTATGTAAACACCTAAATGGACATGTCATGTGTATTTTGTGATGTGCATTTTTGTGGTGTCACTTGACACTTGTATTCTATGTGAGTTGGAAATGACATGTCCATTGGATGTATATTGTTTAAACCAATGCATACAAGTAAATTTTAGTATTCCCATGTAGGCGACTTGGTTAGAGAGCCTCAGGTGTGGTCAAATAAAGTTGAACCCGTAGGTAAACTTTAGGTGAGTTTTTAAGGGGTTGAATTAACTCCTTTGATTGGGTTTAGGTCCTTTTTAGTAATCCCACTTGATATACCTGTGGATAAGGGTCATTTTTAACCATAGGACCACTTGTATATGACTTTAGAGTCCTTTCAAAATTTGGTTTTCCAAGATGGACGAAAATCAACTTTTGAAAATGTGGTCTTGGGTAGACAACCTTCTCTTTTATGTGCAAGTAACCTATTCCCTTTTTCAAGCCACCTTTTAGGGATCCATTTTTATTAAGTTTTTAAGAGGTTGGGAAGACCAACCTATAGGAACAAACATCTTTCCCAAGGGATTTGGAAAGTGTGTGAGAATACTTTTAGAGGAGCTTTAGATAAAATTTGGTTTGTTCACCCACTCTCCAACTTGGGAGACAACAAAAAAATTTAGGGAAGATTTGGCTAAAGGAGAAGGATTTAGTACTAGGAGATCTTCTCCAACTTTCACTTTTCTATAGCTAGAGTGTAGGTTGGTTCACCTTCACCCATGTAGTGAAATGGTTGCATTTTATCTGTTGAGAAAACTAAGTGTTGTAAGAGCATTGTGTTTTCTTTTATGTGATTGAAATGAAGTTTTGTTCTTGATTTTTTGTTGTGGTTACTTCTTTAGATCTTTTCTATTATATTCTCATTGGATTTCAAGGCCAAACTCACCCTTGGGAGGGAAGAGTAGCCTTAGGGATGAAGGGAATTTTGGGAAAACTCATAGAGTGTAGAGTCTCTCTTCTTGGAAGAGAGGGAAAAGCATGGATTATGGGGTCCATGTAACTATCATTTTATTTTTAAATGGGGGTCATAAGGATATTTTGAGCTTGTGGCTATTGGGGGTCATAAGGGTGATTTTTGGGTTGAGAAATATGCAAAATAAAGCTTACGTCTAGGCTTTGTTAAGGCATTTTTTTATTATGTATTTTCATCTTTCTTCTCTTGGGTACTTGGTCCACCTTCACCCCTATCCCATGGCTCAAAATTCTCAGCATCTACCTTCCTAGCCCATGGCTCAAAATTCTTTAATGGCCCATAAGTTTTATCAAAATTTCTAATAAAATCTACAGTCTTCTTGTAGATTATCCATTTTTCTTTCTTAATCTCTTGAGTTTGGAGATCAAACTCATTCCTTATTATATCTTCAGGAAAATTAAATTGGTGCTCAAGAAGAGCACACCTTACCTTCTCTCTAAACATTCCTGACAAGAAGCCTTTATTGTCTGCACATCTGGCCACAGCTATAGCCATCCTATAGGGTTGTAGGACTTGATTCAAATGTGTCCATCCCTTCTTAACAATAACATACTGGTGTGCAATTATGATATCCGGGAACAAAGTTCCCCTCCCTTTACTCGTAAGGGTTGTTTCTTGTAGATCACCAATCTGCCTCAAGATCTCTACATATCCTAGCTTCAATGGAACCTGGTAAGGTAAAATGTATGGCACCTTTTTACAACCATATACTCTAAAGACTATAGAAACTGGATACAATATTATGTCACCAAAATTGTGTACAATAGTGATATCTTGGAAATACTCCTTAGGCCTGATCAATCTCAACAATTCTCTTGGGATTCTGGGATTCTCAAGATATAATAATGTCCTAAGCCTTGAAGCAAAATTTCTATCAAAGACAAGGAATCTGGCCTCTGTCCTATCCCAAGAAAACTATGTTGTCCATAACTGAATTGGAAGGGTTTCTCCATTCTTCTCCTTGACAATATTAACTGTTGAACTAAAAAATTGTTCACCCTTGTACAAGAACATATGTATTAGCATAGAGTACCATCCAACAGGCCTACTTATCTTCATGTTCTTTATTCCCATTAATCCATCATGGATTAAATCAGCAAGGTGAGAAGCAAAATCAAAAATTAGTGCCAACCGTAGGTGCAAATATTGTACCATCATAAACATATACGGAACTGGCATGTGGGTTGCCTCATCATGTCTGAGAATTAAAGTAAGAGACTTGTACATAGCTTGTGCCCATAAACTGAATAAATCCAACTTGAAAGGCTCAGGTGTACTAGGGCTAATCACACACATTGATCCAATTTGATCAATGAAGTCCCTTAAAGGCTCTACCCTTAAATAATCTTTCTATGCTTCATATATTTCAATGAATTATTTAAAGTCAATCTTTTAAAGTCCAATAGAAGGATCATTTAATGAAAACACCTCTCTAATCTCAAATTTTGTTATACTTATCAGGTCACTTCCATTTATGTCCTTGACACATCTAGTTACAGGATCATAACACCTAGCAATCTGAATAAGGAGGTCTGCATCCATGAACACTCCAGGGACAATTAATTTCCCTATATCAAACTGCCATATATTGCTAAGGGGGGCACAAGAGTTCCTTTGAGAGTACGCTGCCCTAAACAAAATCAAACCATTATGATCTTTCCCTACTCTAGCATCTCTCATCCAAAGACCTCTATCATAGAGCCCTTCATCTATAGAGTCCCTAGGGTTTCTTGGGACTAATTCCTTCACCTTTTCTGGTCCATTCTCTGAGTACGGGAGTAGCTGCATCAAATCTTCAAAAATGCCCCTATCTTTATATTATGTCTTTCCTGATAATCCCCTCTTAGGCGGCATTTTTAACTAGGGTTACAAAATGATGCACAGATACCAGAGAGAGCCCCAAATATCACTTGACAACTATAATCAAGGAAAACAATCTCTTCACACTTCTTTCTCCTTAAAATTTTATGCAATGCTCAAGTTAGAAAATTGGCCTACCAGACACTTTGAAAATATTCGCTTGACATCGCTTCGGGGAGAAAAACCAGTCTCGCTCGCCAAGATACTTTGAAAGAGGTGAAATTTTCAATAATGAAACTAGGGTATATAATATTTTTCCAATTGTTTACAAATCATTCACATGAAACTCATTAAGTTTGCCATTACTGAGAACTGGCGGTTTCAATGTTCACAAGACACGAGAAACATCACAGAATAAAATTTAAAATTTGAACCGTTGGTCCACTTTTCTTTTCAGCACATCAGATGGTCAACAAAATTAGCTACGTAACCCTTTGTTACATCCCTAGACTAGTTCTCAACCAATGAGAATAGTCCAATTTAAACATGTGGAAAAAGTTACAACTTAACTTACCTTTTATCGGAGCAGACAGGTGTCACCCTATCACCAAAGTGCAAGCATAAGATCTGAACACTTTTCCTCAGCAGTGCAACGACCACCGTAGATCTTTTCCCAACTTATCTTGCCTTTACCTTTTCACAAAATGATGACCCCATCTTAGCTTTCGAACCTTTCATTAATCAGAAAATTGCCATGTTGGACAAACCAACAGGTGGACCCCGCTTTATTCTATCTTAACATTAGATATACTAACTGTATGCACCCTAAAATGGTCGCCTAGACTTTGGGCCCCATTTATTTGATTTATCAATTCTGAATCATTTTTATCAATAATCAATATTTTCAACAATATCAATCTCTTGATCAAATCTTAATTTCGATCATATATTGGATTTTATCCTATGGGCTAACCATTTATCCTAAGTCTTTATTTATTTAAAAGGAACATTTCCTCCCCTTTTGATTAAATAAAAAGCCCCACTTTTCCTCTTATCCTAAGTTGCACAAATAAAGCATTATTCATATTTTATAAAAAGAAAAAGAGCACTTTTTGTCTCACATGAGGCTCAAAAGTCAACACTTCACTCTCATTGGAGGATACTTGTGCACATGGATTGCTCCTCTTTCAAGCTCCACCGCCGATTAAGACTTTTTGCCTCTTAATCTCAATGGTCCATTTCACCTCATTTCTTATAAAAGGAAAGTTCTCTCCTCCATTTGCATATCCACTTGTTTTATGCTAATGTTATGCTGTAGGTTTTAGGTGCATTTGGAGTTTGAAGACATTGAAGACTTGCTTCATTGCATCATCTAGTTCATATTTGCTTTCATAGTTGCATAATAATGGCATTATTAGTGTAGATTTCCTTTTATGCAATAGAATAACTCACATAGTCTAAATAGGAAGGCTTGGTAATACTTGTTCTTTCCTTTCATAGCATAGTTTGTACTTTCATTTCCATAGCTTAGATTTGCATTGCATTGCATCTTCATAGTGATTCTTGGAGATATTGGCATTGTTTCCCTTGTCTTCACTTGAATCTCTCATTGTATGGTTGACTAGCAAGGTCGCAAGCTTGTAGCTCTAACTGAGAGCAAATTTATCATAGTCCCTTGCAACTCCATGCATAGAGAGCTATGAGCCACTTTGTGAGGCCTCATTCTTGAGCAACCTTCCATGTAATGGTTCATAGAAGTGCACCATTTTAGTGTGTACATTTCTGGCACCCACCGTGGGGCCGAGTAGATTACCTTTGTCCCTTTAATTCTACATTTTTCATCAAAATTTTCATCAATTTTCAGCTTGGTTTTCAGTCTCTGGTTTTAAGTCTTAGAGTATCGCGCGATACTTCTCAGAAATATCATGTGATATACCTTTGTATAGCAGTGTGACACTTTGTGCGAGAGAAGAATCGCCCGCCAGTATTGAGAAATATCACCTGTTATCAGGTGAAGTATCGCCCGCCCATAGTGAGAAGTATCACCCAGACTGAGGTATATCGCGCGACTATAGGAAACTATGTCACGCGATACTGGTGAAGTCTGAGAAATATCGCCTGGTCTGACAGAGACTTGCATTTCCAGTTTTCTCATCCAAACTTGATCATTTCAATTTGCTATTTTGTTTTGCTATGTTTAGATAGGTCTAACCTGCATCTTTTAGCTTAAATCTATCAGTTTATTGCATATTTACATTTGGATTTGGATTTTGCTAACCTTGTGGGTCTAACAAGTTGTGTTTGTAGGTGCTCATCATTGCTTGAAAATTGCTAAAAATGCATGTCAAAGAGGGCTACTAATAGTTTTTGCAGGGCTACCCAAGCATAAAAACAAAAAATAAAATAAAAATTTCATGTTTGTTTATTTGCTTTCCTTTCAAGTGTGGCATTCACTAATTGTAGTAGGAATCTTAATACCTTGTGAAAGGGATCTTGAGGTGGTAGGAGAAGTATGCTCTTCACCTTTAGGTGAACCAGAAAATCTTGACCCATCTTAAGGTTTTGGATGTAAGGGAGTAATTGAACCTCTTTGCTTGGTGTGTTTGGGAGAGATTCTTGAGATAGGGGAGTATGCTCTTCACCCTTGTGGTGAACCAAAAACCTTGAACCTCAAGAGTTGATCTATTCTTTGTTTAGTTTAGGATCCTTTAGCAGGCCTGCTCTTGAGAAATCAAAAGGAATGACTCAAGTGGGGACAACCTTGTCATCATTTTCCTTGGTGGCAAGTGATTCCAACTCACTATAATCTCAAGGCTATCAAGGACACCAAAAACCTTGATAGACATAACACTTGTCTTCGTTTGATGTGAGTAGCTCATGGGATTGCGACCATGAGGAAAATATTGAACAAGAATGCTTAAGGTACTCTTGAGGCCGCAAGGTCCTAGTCCTTTATGAGGAGCAAGAGGGGTGTTGTGAATGGAAATCCTTATTAAGAACCATTAGATAGAAGCCACCTTATTTTAGCCGCTTATCTTCTTAGTGCAAGGATTGATCCAAGTGGTTTACCCAGATCACCTTAAGATACTCACCATATGTGTCCTTTTGGTTGTGTCATTTGACATTTCCACGACAAAGCCAACATCTCTTGTGGGTAACCACTTGGTGTGAGGTGAGGGGGCATCAAGTTGTGGGCTAAGTTGGTAAGTATTGAGCCTTGACTTTTTAGGATAGATTTTCTTGAATTGTCTTCGGTTGTGTGATACCAGTGCAAATGTTCTTACATACAAACAATCGGTAGCATTCATAGGGTGCTTTTTTCAATTCTGATATCACAAGTGTTTGTCTTGACAAGGTTTCTTTTGCCCTTGTTTCAAGTGTTTGAGACCACGTTTTGATCCCTTACTATTTGCAAACCTGCTAAAATTTTGCTGATATTGTGACCAAAATCGAAAACATCAATCCTCAGACTGGAAATTTTGACAAAACAGACCCAAAAATGCAAATTTTACACAATTCTGGTCAAGAGTTAAACAAATCTGCAACAGTATCGCACACTATAAAGTAAAGTATCACGTGATACTTCATGCTTGCTAGAAATATCACCTGCTTTGAAGAGAAATATCGCACGATAGTTCACCCCTGATGGACTATCGCCCGACCAGCCTGGAGTATATCGCCCACCAGTGTCAAGGTATACCACCTGGCTTCGAGTGAAGTATCGCACGGTTATAAGTTTATCACCCCAGTAGCCTGGAGTATATCACCTGGTTAATTTCTATCATGCTTAAATTTTGGTCAGTTTTAGTTGCTGTTAATCAGGCTAGGTCTTAGAGTAGGCTTCTTGCCCCGATGTTTGAGACCTGTCTTGACTCTAAATTTCTGGTTTTAGTCCTCCGGGATAGCATCATTTTATTTACAAAATCACTTTGAAAGAATTGCCAAGTTAGAAGGTCATCCTTGGTGCCAAGGTTCATCTCTAAGATTGTTAGTTACATTCTTGGAAAATTTTAGTACTCTTATTATCCAAAATTGCTTTCATTTAAATCTCAATTTCAACTATCTTTTGGCTTAGCCCAACCTCCTGATTCAAAAGTGCAAGGGTAGTCACCCTTTGATTTGAAGCACCTCTTTGAAAGTGTTGGTAAAGCCCTTTTTTCTTCTCGTTTCTTTTTTTGGACAATAGAGGACTTTGATTATCCTAGTTTAGCGTTGACACTTTGAGAGGTCACCTTTTCATTGAGAGTATCTTTCTTTCATGTCAGTTACGACAAGGTACCAAGTCAATCAAGGGAAGTGACCCCCTGTTGCCTTTAGCCAGTTACCACCTGTCAAGACTCATCGACAACCTAAGGGAAAAGGTCCCCTTTTTGATCAATCTCCTAAGAGTGAATCTAAGGTTTGTTTTAATTTGGGAGCTAATCCTAGTGAAGTGAGCACCTCTTTCATACCACTTTCATCAAGCATGGACATGAGTTACACTTTTACCCGACAACAAAGGGAAGCCACAAATCAAACTCTTGAGGATATCTTCCAATGACATAGAAGAGAGTATGGTGGTTCTTCTCATGCTAGTCCACCCGGGTCACCTCCCAACAACGCGAGGTATTTTGATGCTCACCAATGACCCGAGAGACATCATAAGCAAGCTCACTCAGATTCAGGGTCACAACACGAAGACCAAAACAATGAATCTAGTGATCACCACATAAACGTAGCTAATGCTATAAGGCATTCGAGACAATCATCTCCACTTAAAGACACCTCTCGATATGCAAATACAAGATTAAGAAGCATTGAGAGAGAGAAACAAGCCTATTTAGATGAACAAGCTACTAAAAAAGAAAAATTCAGACAACTAGAGGAAGAGAAACGTGCATTGTTGGATATACAGAAAAGAGTCACCCAAGAAGAAGAAGATAGACTCTATGCACAACAACTCCAAAGCTGATTTAACGTGAGGGGAGCCAATAGTGGGACCAACTCACCCCCATCTACCCCTTCCCCTAGCCCTAGAAGAAGATCAAGGATGCCCTCACGATCCCCAAGTCCTAGAGGAAGAAGGGCTTCAAGATATGACCATCATAGGAGACAGTCATCTCATAGACATTCAAAGCAACCCTCCCAATGAGCACATCATGGCTCACAACATGGAGGAAGTTATGCTAAACTTGATCATATGGATTTCATGACTATGCAACAAGAACCATCCTTTCAAGCCTATGTGGAGCAATATGTGGAACAAAACAAAGATCAATTCTTGGAAAGTCTTATTAACAAAGGCGCTAAAGTTCCATATAATTTTGATGTTCACCAAAAGATCAAGAAATAGAACCCTTCAACTGATGAGGTGATTTTACAAATGCAAAAGGATATAGACAGGATGAAGGCTCCCAAGAGCACGTTTCATTTGGAATCCATATGTCCTAACCCCATTGACAAAAGTGTGGTGATGGTAGACTTCCCTAAGAAAGCTGAGTTCCCAACATATGACAAATATGATGGCACTGGTGACCCTCATGACCATGTTTGACAGTTCTACATAATGAGCTTTTCCTTCCATCATGAAGACTCCTACTTGATGAGATTACTCCCAAGGAGTTTAAAAGGTCAAGCCATGGAGTGGTTCACCAACCTTTCCCCTCCAGTAAAGAAATTTAAAGAACTTGTCCAAAGGTTTGTTCAGCATTTTGCTTACAACTTATCGAGGTCGGTCACAATGCTTGATTTGTGCAAACTCAAGCAAAATCAAGGGGAATTTTTTGTCACATTTTTACAATGATGGAGGCGATTGTGTTCAAAATACCCAAGGACAATTCCTGAAGAGGAAAGAATTGATATCATTGTGAGAAATCTAATACCAGAACTAAGATATGAAGTCAAGAAAATCCCATTTAATTCTTTTGATACTATGGCAGAGGTGGCATGTCACATTGAGGATGTCCTGAAAGAACAAGGAATTTTGGCTAAACCAACAAATAACAACAATATCCAAAATAACAATACTAATGGTAACAAGGACAAAAAGAACTCCTATTGGAACAAAAACAAGCAAGTGGTCAACGATGGGGTTGTTGACTCATCTCAAGTAAAAAATGAAGGAGTTCTTAACCTCTCCCATGTAGTTCAAGCTATGAAGCTGCAAACATCTTCAACACAGCAAGACAAACCTAAGTATCAAAAGCGATCTAAAACGGAGAAAAGACAATTTACCAAATTGGGAGAATCTTATGCAGATGTTTTTAAGACATTAGTTTCTCATAATTTGGCACACCCACAGGATCCTACAAAACATTGAATACCGGATCCTTTACCTCATTGGTGGGATGCTAAGGCCTTTTGCGTTTTCCATAATGGGATTGGACATGACATAGAAAATTGTTTTAAACTCAAGCATCTTGTCCAAGACCTTATTGAAAAAGGACAATTACAAGTGGATGGGTTAACCACTAATGCAGATCATAAAGCCTTTAAAGAGCCCTTGCCTAAATATGAGAAAGGAGAGAATTCTAACAATAAGAATGGCAAGGCGGCTATCAACTACACCTACACAAATGCAGAGAATGTTATTAACATGCTTGAAGTTGTGGATGATAGTGTCAACATGATGAGAGGGAAAGATCCCTATGGACATAATGTGGACTCAACTCCTATGACTGATGAAAGACCCGCTGTGGTGATAAGAGGTCCTCACTCACAAAGAACACCCCAGTCCCTCAATGTTGTCACTAGGGGGTAGGCCCAAGCACCCATTATCATTAGAGGTCCTAGCACTAGCAAGTCTAAGTAGCCCGTGTCCAAAGGTGCTCCTCCCAAATCTGTCATTGGTCCTAATTCCAATTATAATCTTATCGACCAGCTACAACGTACACCCGCGCAGATTTCCATTTTTAAGCTTTTAGAATTGTCTCCTAAGCACAAGCACATCCTTGAGGATGCTTTGCGAGTAGCCAATGTCCCTAACAACTTAGATATTGATCAATTCCAGAATATGGTCAACCATTTGGCTAGCCCTCATTACCTCACCTTCTTAGAAGAAGATGACAAATCCATCAGTCACCCACATAACTTGGCCTTACACATCAAAGTCATGATTCATAAAACCCGTGTTAGGCGTGTACTGATAGATGGGGGTGCGGGGCTCAATATTTGTACCTTGAGTTTGTTGCTGGCTCTAGGATATTCTGAGAATGTCATTGACACAAGAAAAAGGATCACAATCAAAGCATATGACGAAGCAGAAAGAAGTTCTAAAGGATTGGCTGTTTTGCCTATTCGCATTGGTCCAGTAGAGAAAGATATCTTATTCCAAATTGTTGATGTTGGACCTTTAGCCTACAACATTTTGCTAGGTAGGCCATGGATTCACGAAATGCAAGCAGTCCCATCAACATATCACCAGTGTGTTAAGTTTCCCCATAACGGTGTAAAAATTTGCATCCCTGGAGATAGTGTTTTATCAGTTAATAACATTTCTACAGGATCACATGTACCTTTGAATAGGGAAGCTGACAGCCCTAGTAGTTCACTTGAGCAATACAAGCAAAAGTTCAAGACCATAGATCTTGGGATGGGAGATTATAAAATTGATTCTTTTACAAATATGCCAATCTCTCCTAGGTCTTATGGGAGACCATCACCAAATGTGAAGCCTTCGTCATCAGCAATGACATTATTTGGGAAATTTATTGAGTCTTCGGTCCCCATTCAGGAAGAAAAAGAGGAAGTTTCCATAAGGGACTGGATCTATCACGAGGAAAAATACAAGCACAACGAGAATTTTGCTCCTCCACCTGAAACTTATGGGAAAGGGTACACAATGGTTAAAAATATGGGATATCCAGGATATGGTCCCCTTAGTCATAGGCTGGATGCTAAAGCTGAGCCTCTTGATCATGCTCTTTTCGGCTGAAAGAATAAGTCCACGGTTGGCTTAGGTTTTGAGAATAAAAAGAAGAAAGATGTCCCTGTCCCAGCTGCGATGGACAGTGACAGTGACTCAGATTATACCCCTGATCTTTCCAATCAACAAGATGTGTCTGATGATTGGGTGCCCTCAATGAATCTCCTTTGGGGAGATTCCACAGATTTGATACTTAATAGTCCTACTATCCCAGCTATGACGGATAGTGACTGTATGACTGCTAGATCGACAAAGGAAAGTGTTACTATGTTAAAAATGGAAAATGAAATATGTAAATAAGCAATACCAGGAAAGAATCTAACTGAGTTAATGCATGAAAAGATATTACCATAAGATAGGAGAGAGAAAGCTTCAAGATCCAACACCATGAGACAAGATATTTGAAAGGGGAAAGCAAAGAAAACCCCTTGTGACATTATGAATGAGGCATGAAAAGCCTAAGAAGAGGAGAGAAGGAGAGAGAGAGAGAGAGAGAGAGAGAGAGAGAGAGAGAGAGAATTGCTCATACAAAAATAGAGAAGAGGAGGAAACCTCATGAGAAATGAGAGAGGAGGGCCATCTCTTAAATAGAGATGAGAGAGAGGAGTTAGAATGTAACTGCCAAGTCTATGAATGCCACCATTCATAAGTGTATGAGGCCAAGTGTGAGATTCCTCTTAAGGAGGAATAATCTAAATTACAAATTACAATAAATATTTGTCCTCACATATTCCACTATAGGACAAAATAAGATGTAGTGGAAAAAGGACAAAAAAGAAATATATTAGGATACCTTGGCTTATATCCTAATATATTATAACAATAAAGAAAGGAGGTCTAACCTTGGTTTATAAACACACCAAGGAAAGATTACAACTTCTAACATACTATCCTAGCTGCGATGGATAGTACCAATACTAGCACTAGAGAGGGGGAAACCCTTCCTAACCTAGAGGCTTCTACATCATGAGGCCCAAATGATGACTCAGACATAGATTCCCATGAATATGAATGGGACTCACTTTCAGATGTGACAGTTGATCTAAACATAGATATTGTCCATGCTTACAGTACCCAACCCGATGCGACTAATGAGCTTAGTGTAGGACTAGAGGATTGTACTCCTCAAATTGCCTTAGTGGACGACGCTTCGTTTGGTAGGATGAGTCCTAATTCGGGTATCTTAGGAGAAGACTTGATGAACTTTGATTATATGGTCACCAGAGATGACATCTTTCACATAAACAACATTGAACCAGTCATTGACCTACCCCTTGTTCACTTTGACCTAATTGACTGGTCTCAATGCCATCAAGAGCCTACATTCCTCACCTTTCAGAATGACTACGAAATTGCCTGCTATCTGAATGCTCTTGAACCTGTGGCTTCTTCCACCAGTGAACCAACAACCAGCATGATAGAGCCTGATATTAAGTACCTCAGTCTCAAAATAAAAGAAAAAAAAAAAATAGGTCTGATGGTGAAAACCACTTTGTGGCGATGTCAGAACCAAAAATAGTAAAAAGAAATGACGCATCCGAGGGTGAAAAACTCTTTGAGGCACCTAAGGATGGGGTACTTAATAACTTGCTGAGTTATTTCCAGGATAGATCATCAGTATTGATTGAGCCAACAAAGCCAGTCAATTTGAACACAGAAGAAAATCCTCAGATAGTCCATCTTGCTCAGTCTTTATCAGAAGAAGAGACCAAGGCATATGTACAGTTTTTACAAAAAAAAAAAGTTAATTTTGCATGGACCTATTCAAACATGCCAGGGCTTGACATGAATCTCATAATGCATCACTTATCCATAGCTCCAGGAGTCAAGCCAGTAAAATAGAGACTCAAAAAAATGCATCCACATGTAGCTCTACTTGTCAAAGGGGAATTAGAAAAACTTTTGAGAGCTGGATTCATTAGAGCCATCGATTATGCAGAATGGATCTCAAACATAGTGCCAGTTTCCAAACATGATGGGTCCATTCGTGTATGTACGGATTTTAGGGATTTAAACAAAGCATGCCCAAAGGATGATTTTCCACTTCCAAACATTGACATGATAGTGGACATGACGGCGGGCTATGACATATACTCTCTAATGGATGGTTTCTCGGGGTATAATCAAATCAAAATAGCTCCTAAAGACCAAGAGAAAATAGCATTCACATGTGCATGGGGAACCTATTGTTGGAACGTCATGCCATTTGGATTAAAGAATGCGGGAGCAACCTACCAAAGAGCTATGACCACTATCTTTCATGATATGATGCACAAAAACATGGAAGATTATGTGGATGATACCCTGGCAAAATCAAGAAAATGGGACACACACCTCGATGATCTGGAAGTAATTCTAGATCGAATGGAACAATTTCAACTCAAATTGAATCCAAAGAAGTGCGCATTTGGCGTCACCTCAGGCAAACTTTTAGGATTCATAATATCAGCAAAAGGTATCGAGGTTGACCCCGAAAAGGTCCAAGCAATCCTAGATATGCCACCTCCTCGAAATATCAGCCAAATGAGAAGTCTTTAGGGACGTCTTCAATCGATTAGGAGGTTTATCTCTCAGCTTGCAGATAGAGTGCAACCCTTCAACAAGACATTGCATAAGGGTGCTTCTTATGTTTGGAATGAGGATTGTCAAAAGATCCTAGATCAGATCAAACAATACTTGGCTAATCCTCTGATTCTCATGCCTCATATTCCAGGGAAACCATTGATCCTATATATTTCAGCTACAGACACTTCCTTAGGGGCATTGTTGGCTCAATCAGATGATACTAGGAAAGAACGGGCCATATATTATATCAGCCATACTCTAATCTCCTATGAGATCAATTACAATAATATTGAGAAGTCTTGTCTGGCGGTAGTGTTTGCTTCTCAAAAGTTGCGCCACTACATGCTTGCTCATACCATACATTTGGTTGCCAAAATTGATCCTCTTAAATACTTGCTTAGTAAGGCTGCCCTCACGGGTAGACTCGCTAAATGGATGATGGTCCTAACTGAATTTGACATAGAGTACGTTGAAAGGAAGGCAATAAAAGGGCAAGCTATTGCTGACCAATTAGCTGATTTCCCAATTCAGGATAGTATGCCAGTCCAAGTGGAATTCCCAGATGAACACATCTTGTATACAACTACTCGCACTTGGACAATGTTCTTTGATGGTTCTCGCATGCAAAATGGATCAGGTTTTGGAGTGTTATTTGTTTCTCCACATGGGTACAATATTCCAAAGTCTTACAAACTATTATTCCCATGTACCAATAATATTGCAGAATATGAAGCTTTAACTAATGGCTTGAGAATGGCTATAGAATGGAACATCATAGAGTTACATGTCTTTGGGGATTCCCAGTTAATCATCAACCAAGTCAATGAAGAGTATCAAACCAAGGATGAAAAATTGATACCCTACAAAAATATGGTTGATTCTTTGAGGCGCTACTTCACCTTTGTGACGTTTCAACAGATCCCTAGGACAGAGAAAAAAGCTGCAGATGCCATGGCCACATTAGCTTCACTTCTTTAGTTGGAGACACATGAATCCAAGTTTGAGTTCCCGGTGGAAGAGCTACACCATCCCATCTTTGACTCATCTGAAAGCCATGTCATTTGTGCCATTATCACACATGAGTCTTCCCGATATGGTGCTATCTATTCTTATCTTCGTGATGGCATCATCCCCGACACATTCAACCACTCTGAATGTTGAAACCTCATCCGCAACGCCTCTCACCACACCCTCATCTCTGGTGATTTATATAGGAGGGGTTTAGATGGGATGCTCCTTAGGTGCTTGGAAAAGGAAGAATCCAACCAAGCGTTAGCTGACATCCACGAGGGTATTTGTGGTGGACATTCTAATGGTCTTGCCATGGCCCGAAGGTTGCTTAGGGTAGGATATTATTGGCCCACAATGTAGATAGATGCAGTCACCTTTGCTAAGTCATGTGAAAAATGTCAGAAACATGGAAACCTGATTCATGCTCCAGGTAGGGAGCTGATCCCTTCTGTTTCTCATTGGCCATTTCAGCGCTGGGCCTTTGATCTGGTTGGGTAGATTCATCCCAACTCATCAGGTGGACACAAGTTCATTATTACTACCACTGACTACTTCACAAAATGGGTGGAAGCTGTGCCACTTTCTATTGCTTCAGGAAGGACCATTTCTTTGTTCATCTTGAACCATATCATTTGCCGATTTGGAGTGCCTTCTGAGATCATTATTGACAATGCAGGTCAATTTAAGAATAAGGACCTAAAGCATCTATGTAAAAAGTTTAAAATCAAGCAACATTGGTCCTCCATCTATTTTCCATAAGGAAACAGATAGGCAGAAGCCTCTAAAAAAACCATTCTTAAGATTCTTCATAGGACAGTACACAAGAATGGTAGGGATTGGCACTTACAAATCAATCCAGCACTATGGGCTTACAGAACAAGCATTCACACACCTACAGGAGCCACTCCTTTCTCTCTCACCTATGGCGCTGAAGCAATATTGCCTTTAGAAGTTGAGATACCATCACTTAGAGTCTCACTCAAAGGTTTGATTACAGATGAGGATTACCGTGCCATGAGGTTACAGGAACTAGAACTTCTAGATGAGAAGCGTAAGGCTTCCTTTGATCATATGAGAGTGTATCAGAAGCGTATGTCCAAGGCATTCAACAAGAAGGTTCACCCTAGAGAATTTCACATAGGTGATCTTGTTTTGCGAGAGAACCCTAAGAACCAACAGAACCGAGAGCAAAAGGGCAAGTTTGAACCTAACTGGCTTGGACCATATGTCATCACAGCTGCTTTTGGTACTAGTGCGTATTTACTATCAGATCCCGATGGAGAACAGCTCCCTGATCCCATCAACATTGTGCACCTAAAGAAGTTCTATCCTTGATGCCCATTCTGTCTGAGGGCATCTCTTGTACATATTTATTGATCCTGAAAAAATAACAAAAAAATTCATATATGATGCTGAAAAAAAATCCTAAAAAGCATAAAAAGTCCTGAAAAAATACAAAAAAATCAAAAAATTCAAAAAATCTAAAAAAAGGAAAAAATGAAAAAAGATTTCAAGTGGTGAAAACCTGGAAACAGACGCTACTTGAGGCCTTTGCACTCCTATTTGTTAGCATGCATCCTTGACACTTAGCCACTTCCCATCATACCTTGACCTTATTTGGCTTAGTCTGGAATTGGTCTTTGTCTTTGTCTAGGGGGCATAACTATTAGCATTGGTCTTTTAGGTGCATTTGGCTCTTGGGGAATTTCACAACAGGTGTTTTTCAACACCATCCCAAATAGTGTTTTTCAACACTACCCTTGCGTCGAGTGTTTCTTAACACTTATCAGATGCCTTACCCAATAGTCTAAGTATGATGCGATATTTCTCATTTGCAGATATGATACTCAGAATTTGACTCTATGACCAACACACACGCACTTAAACAATCAACTCGTTGAGATATGTTGACTTTATTTTTTTGTGTGCTGTCTATGAGGATTTCCTTGATGAGTGATCTCTCCCTGAGAAGTTTTCGATGATGCATAGCTAGAAGACTGAGGGAATGAGAACATGTTTTCTTTCTTTATCTGCTTGTGGGTATATTTTGTTGGTCCTAACTATCATGAGCATTTATGCTGGTCCTACTTGACACTAGGGATTGACAAGGTATTATCCTTGACTATTTTGCGAGTGCATGCTTTTAGCTATCCTGACTTTCATGTGTCTTGATACAAGCATAATCTCGCCATATCAAACTTAGGTGATCTCACTGCATTAATATGTCTTTGATGCCTAGGTGGGATTTCCACATTTTTATCTAATAAAGATCATATTCATATCCACATAGTTATCCTAGTGTGCATTGTATGATCTTACGACGCTACCAATAATGCTCGATGATGATAATTAGATGTCTATAAGCATTGTGACCTTGCAAGTCAACCACTTTCATAGTAGCTTGCATTTTTAGGGTCATGATAGTCTAGTTTTTCATTTCTTGCATATGGAGAGAGCTCTCCTTTACATCTTACATGGACCTGTCAGTCGACTGCGCTCATCTTTTCTTCTTCTCGATCATGTCTTTCACTCCTTGTCCTTTTCATCTCGAACCTGTTCCTGTTCATCACAAGGGGTTAATCATATCATCATATCTATATCAAAACTGTCATTTTCAAGAAACATGAGTCTATATCATACACATGAGAATTAAACATACATCTATGAGAGAAAACATACATAAGCACATACATAAGCATTTTTGAGTAAAATGACAAGACAATATACATAAATTGATACATCCATCACAAGTGAGACAAATACACATGATACATCGAACATCCAGTAATCTCATAAATCTATATACAATGCCATGATATACAATACAATATGAGATCCCAAAATCTGGATCAAAAGTCTCAAAATATGTCCAATACAACCTAATACCTAACCCTAAGACTCACTACCACCCTCGTGAGGAGCTCGTGGTGGTGGAGGAGGCATGGCTCTCCTATCGAGTACCACATCTGATACCCCTGCCCTCTGAGAGTATGATGGTGCTCTCTCACCCTCTGGGATGGCCTGTAGATATAGCCCATGATAGTAGGCTTCTCTCGCTAACTCTCATCGGAGCTCCAATGCCTTGATCTGTGCCATCACCTCACGGTGTGCTATCTCTGCCCTAAGATCAGCTATCTGCTAATCCTGCTCTGCCCTCAGATCCAGTAGCTGCTGGTCTCTCATGGCTATAGTAGTCCAGAGCCACTGTATCTCTGCCTCCTGAGCCTGTATCTGGGCTCTCAGATCCTCTCCCCCCGCAGGCTGATCCTGCTATGCCTCTGCCTGTCGGTGAGCTGGTCTTGCCTCCTCCTCAGGTGTCACCGATCTCTGTCTCCGTGACCATTTTCGGCCACTTGATCTCGACCCCTCTCCTCTCTCCATCCTCCTACCTCTCCCCCTCCCGCCATCTCCTCCATCCCCTCCCTCCCCTCCATCCCCTCCATCCCCTCTGTCTCCCCTATCGTCCCCTCTGTCTCCTCCTGGCACTGGTACCTGTGCATCTGGTACTGTAAACTGAGGGAATGGCACCCTCTACCACTCTACTCTGTAGGCTCCATCAGCCCCTGCATCTACCATATCTGGGAAATACTCCTAGGGCTCACTCCTGATACCTACTATCTCTGTGACAACTTGCTGATAATCCAACATGGGTAGCCACCCATGACCCTCCTCGTCTCTGGCCCTGGCATATGTGGTAGTCTTTCTCAAAACTCACTGCTGCCTCCCGAACTGCCGTCATACCTGAGTGATGTAGAATCTCTCAACTATCTCTGCATACCGACCTACCAGTGGCTGACTGCATAGCATATAACTCAGCTCGTCAGCTGCATCTCCCCAAACCTCAACCTCCCTGTATGGCCTCCATGTGAATGAGGCTATCTCATTCAAAATGCACCTGTAGTACGTCACATCCCCACTATGGGCATGTGATATGAACCTGAGGTACCTGTAGATGTAGGGGTACCTCCTCTCCCTCAGCTGAACCCTGGGATGCACCATAGCGATGTGCTCCCATGCCCATACCTATGCCAGGATGGCACCGCATGCCCATGTCCAACCGTCTTTGTAGACGATCTCATGTAACTCATGGTACATTTCTGCCAATATGGCAGGACCCCATGCCATCCGTCACGGCCTGCCGACCAAGTCCACTAGTAACCGAGCCCATCCGAGTGGGAAACCCTTCTGACTGCGGTCAGTCATTAGGATTTCAGAAATGATAGATGCCACTATGCATGGCACTGGATAGTCTCTACCGAAATCGTCTATCAGCCTCTCCCAGCTGATATGCCTATCTAGAATAGTGACATCCTAGAACATCTCCTGCACCAGTCGGTGCCCCTCAGTAGCATCCTGATCATACTACACCTGTGCCAACAAATGAATCATGTCAGTTTTCATCATATAGAAATATTATATTTATGATTAGATCTTAAAACATGATTATACTCACTGGCTCGCCATGGCATGGCACATGTAAGATCTTGTAGACATCCTCTAAGGTGATCAACACCTCTCCAGTCGGTAGGTGGAAGGTGTTGTGCTCACTATGCCATCTCTCAGCAAGAGCAGTCAACAACCCGTGGTCCACTCTGATATATGGATATCTCAATAGATATCTGAATCCCATCGCTCTGATGTCGGCGTTGCTCGGATCATCTAGATCTCAGACACACCGCAATCCTGTCACTTTTGGCGCTCTGATGATGAGCACCGGAAAGACCTCCTGCAAGCCAAAACCAAGCCAGTTGTTAGCACATATCATGATGGATGTCTAAAAACTCAGTATAAAATATCTCTAAAGCGTAACATTGTCTAGACCCATGTCATTTTTGCTCAAAAATGCATTAAATATCAAATTTTTAGACTGGGCGATATTTCTTTTTGGAGAAGTATCGCGTGATACTTCTCCCTATAGCGGGGTGATAAACCTTATACCGCGTGATATTTCACCCAGTATCGTGTGATCTTTCACCCAGTATCATGCGATACTGGTGCCTTAGGTCGTGCGATACTTTGGGGACCCGCGAAGTATCACGTGATACTTCTCCCCAAAGCGCGCGATACTTCTAAAGTATCGCGCAATAGTTCGCCCAGTCAAAATTTTTGAAATTTAAAAATTTGAAAAACGTGCTAAAAAAAGCTATTAAATGCAAAAAAAGCCTCAAAAGCTTGAGTTTTTCGAAAACATACCAGGGCAGGATAGTGTGGTGGCCGGTTGTGCAACTAGGCGCACTCGAATCGATGCCTATGGACGGGAACTCCTGCTTGCTGAGCCATTTTCTCTCTCTAAGCTCTGAAAATTCTCAAATCACTAAAAGACAAATGATTTTTGAAAATGACATTTTGACCCCTTTTATAGCCTTTTGACTTTTTGACCTCATTTTCAAAACACCTTGAAATTGCGTGAAAATTGCACCCCTAGCTAATTTTGACGTCCTGGATCCATTTTCAAACTCAAAATTGAAATTTGAGGTCATCTTGATAGTCAAAATCACGTTTCAAAATATTCCCCCCCTTCTGCGCAGTTGACTGATCTTTTGAGGCCTAATCCTTCGATCTTTGTTGGGGCATTATCGTTTCTTCATTTCCATGTCTTCCAAACTTCTAGTCTTTCATTCATATTCATTCCATTTCCTCATTTCTCATGTTTGACTACATCTTTTCAGTCAGGCTGGGGCATGTTTCATTTCCTAATGGTTAACCGATTGACCCTTACATTCGATTATGATTTCCTTCTGATTTGATCAAATCCTTATCAATTCATTGTTCTCATCTATCTGATTTCGATTTTGATTCTGAGGGGGCAGTACCTATGGGATTCTCATCCCTGATTTCTTTGATTTTCCTGATTCAGACATCTTTTGTGAGCTATCACTCAAATTTGAGATTCTTATCTCTTACTTTGAATGTGATCCCGAATCGACCTCATGTTCAAAGGCCTTTTGTTTATGCTTTGCCTAGATATGATCCCGAATCGACCTCATATCTGAGTTTTTTTGTGATCCCAAATCGATCTCACATTGCAACTTCATTCTTTGACTACATGTGTTCCCAAATCGATCACACATTAGTCAAAGAGGGGCAAATGTATGCACCCTAAAATGGTCGCCTAGACTTTGGGCCCCATTTATTTGATTTATCAATTCTGAATCATTTTTATCAATAATCAATATTTTCAACAATATCAATCTCTTGATCAAATCTTAATTTCGATCATATATTGGATTTTATCCTATGGGCTAACCATTTATCCTAAGTCTTTATTTATTTAAAAGGAACATTTCCTCCCCTTTTGATTAAATAAAAAGCCCCACTTTTCCTCTTATCCTAAGTTGCACAAATAAAGTATTATTCATATTTTATAAAAAGAAAAAGAGCACTTTTTGTCTCACATGAGGCTCAAAAGTCAACACTTCACTCTCATTGGAGGATACTTGTGCACATGGATTGCTCCTCTTTCAAGCTCCACCGCAGATTAAGACTTTTTGCCTCTTAATCTCAATGGTCCATTTCACCTCATTTCTTATAAAAGGAAAGTTCTCTCCTCCATTTGCATATCCACTTGTTTTATGCTAATGTTATGCTGCAAGTTTTAGGTGCATTTGGAGTTTGAAGACATTGAAGACTTGCTTCATTGCATCATCTAGTTCATATTTGCTTTCATAGTTGCAAAATAATGGCATTATTAGTGTAGATTTCCTTTTATGCAATAGAATAACTCACATAGTCTAAATAGGAAGGCTTGGTAATACTTGTTCTTTCCTTTCATAGCATAGTTTGTACTTTCATTTCCATAGCTTAGATTTGCATTGCATTGCATCTTCATAGTGATTCTTGGAGATATTGGCATTGTTGCCCTTGTCTTCACTTGAATCTCTCATTATATGGTTGACTAGCAAGGTCGCAAGCTTGTAGCTCTAACTGAGAGCAAATTTATCATAGTCCCTTGCAACTCCATGCATAGAGAGCTATGAGCCACTTTGTGAGGCCTCATTCTTGAGCAACCTTCCATGTAATGGTTCATAGAAGTGCACCATTTTAGTGTGTACACTAACATCTGCTAGATCACCTTTACTTTGACCAATCAAAAACTAGCATGTTAGCATGACCTGGCGTTGGAGGACCCACTGTATAGTCCACACTCTAATTATAAGATCAAACGGTCATCGCTATACCACAAGCCTTAAACATCACACATCTTACCTCAATGGTATAATGACAACTACAAGATCAATTTGAGCTTTATCTATCTAAGAAAACTAACCCCACTTTATTACATCACCCAGGACAGGTGTCAACAAAAGAACTGCTACGGAAGAAAAATTGTCAGGACACTGCAATGCTAGAAAGGGTCTTGATCGGGTGCTTGTTGCTAAAGCTTGATGATTAAAGGACAGTCATCTTGACCCAACGGTATAACAACAACCATTGATTGATCCCGATGTTTAATCGACAGCAAACTTTGAAGACGAGCCCGCTTGGATAGATGTCACCTTGTCACTAAAGCGCATGTCAAAAACTCTGACACCCAGGAGCTTGAGATTTAATGATAGCCACAAGTTTTCAAAAGGTTATTCACTTGGAGATATTAATGGGAAAACTTAGGCTTTAAAGGAAATTTTTAAAAGGGGACCATGTTCGACAACCTAGTGACATAACACATGAAGCGCTCACTTTAAAGGGGTCAATATTGCACATGCATCATTAGGAAATGTTAATGAGAAAAAAGTAATGCTCAAACATAATAGAGCTTAGATCAAGCTAGGGTTTTCCACCATAATGCCTACTACTAGGTTTCAAAACCAAAAATTTTCAAAAATTTACGCATGAGGATCCAAATTCAAAGTAGTACTAACAATATCATAGACGCAGAGGTTGATTATGAGTGTAGATAGTTGTGCAATTATCTGTATCAGTAGTGTTCCTGATAGTGTTGTAGGAAGAGTTCGGTATGTGATTCATAGTATGGTTATGATGGAGCCTTGCATGTTTATATTTGTGTTGTAGACAAGTTTTTCAAGCTATGTTCATGGACGTAGAGTTAGTTGTGTAGTTGAAGTTGATTTATGATGTTTCTATTTGCCAATTATAGTTTCTTGAGATTATTTGTTGGAGCTGACAGTGTTTCTATCATTTCAGCAGTTGTGCCTATCATTATGATATGCATGTTTGGTTATGAGTTAAGATTGTTTGGTTAAGAGTGCATAACATATTTCAGCTTGTAAGTAATGTTTCAGTTAATTTGGTGGAGCTGATAGTGTGAAGCGATGTGTCTACTCATATTGAGTTGTGTGGTCATTTTTTTGTTGCATGCTTGGTTTAGCCATTGGATATGTTATTGGAGAGTTGTAGTGTTTCTCTAATATGATTTCATGAAGGTTCTACCAAGCTGACTTGATTATATCTTTTGGAGAAGTCTACTTATAGTCGGTTAGTTGTGATCACTTAGAGACAAGAAAGAAATGAAGTGAAGAAAAGAGCAGAGCAGAAAGTGTGAAGTATTGAGCTAGTAAAGCTATATGTGAAGAAGTAGAGAGTGTATGTTATTCATTGGAACTGATCAAGACAATAGGTCAAATTCACAGTTCACCAAAATCTAGATATAGTGTATATTTGTTGTGTAGAAGGTTGCAGCCTTCACCATTTGAGCAGTGTGCTCCCGGATAGTGTGTCCTCACCCCTAACAGGGTTATTTATAAAAGACTCCTAACAGGGTCTGACCTTTGACCAGGTCATTGTACTTCATGCTTTGTAAAGATCAACTCCTAACAGGGTTGTAAGATCTTCTAATAGGGATCATTATAATCTAGGGTAGTTTTTAGTGGGTGCTAATTCCCACTAGGGTTTTTAACTATTTGGGTTCCCCGTAACCAAAATTGTGGTGTTGTGTTAAGTTTTATCTTATTGTTTATATGCTTAATGTTATTTTTTACTTAATTAGATAAAGAATTGAATCTTGTAGATAACCGATTCACCCCCCCTCTCAGTTATCTCTTGGGACTATTCCTAATAGTTGTCACTTACCAATCATGGATTGATAAAGTGTTTCATTCACTTCCTTAGTATCATCTTATTTTGACAATTTACATCTCGTAGCCATCGGTGTTCCAACCAATTTAGAGTCTTCCATATTGAATTTTTTTAGGATCTCCTTGATATATTTAGATTGAGTGACATAGATCCGATCTTTAACTTGTTGTATTTAAAGTCCAATAAAGAATTTGATCTCTCCAATCATAGACATCTCAAATTCCTTTCTCGTTTCCTTAGTAAATGACTTAGACATTATCTCATTACCACCAAATATAATGTCATCAAAAAATATCTTAGTAATCATAATTTCATTTGATTTATCACATTTCAGGTATAAATTATTGTTATCACTAGTCCTTTCAAACCCAATCTTGAAGAGCTTGCTTTAATCCATATAAAGATTTATGCCATTTTTAGACCATGTTCTTATTTTTCTTGTCAACAAATCCATCAAGCTCTTCAATATAGACTTTTTTTTCAAGAATACCATTCATAAATGCAAATTTAACATCCATTTGATAAATTTTAAATCCTTTGTAAGCAGCATATGCAAGCAATATCCCTACTCCTAATCTAGCAACAGGGGAAAAAGTTTCACCATAATCAATACCTTCTTCTTGTGCATACCATTTGCATATTAGTCTAGCTTTTTTTTTTATCATATCTCCTTTCTCATTGAGTTTATTTCTGAAAATCCACTTTGTTCCAATCACATTTTTATCTTTAGGTCTCAGTACCAATGACAATGTATTATTCTTTTCAATTTGATCTATTTATTCTTTCATATAATTTGTCAAATCTTCATTCTCTAATGCATCGTTTACAAATCTAGGCTCAAATTCAAAAATTAAACATGTGTTATCTGTTAACTTCATTTCATAACTCATGCATTCTTGTCTCTAATAATTGTGCTCAATGAGTGGTATCTTCTCACATACTTTGCTAATATAGGTTTAGTAACTTATTCTTCAGTGTTCTCATCCCTTGGTGGAGTCTCATGTTGTTCATTGGTTCCTCCTAGCTACTGCTCAGTTGTATCAACCAAATTACCATCTTGTACATTAAAAAATCTGCTATAATCCTCAGGTTTCTTTTTTCTATCTTCTTCATTATTTTCTGCAAACTCATCAACTCTTACATTTACACTTTCAACTATTTTTTTAGAATCCTTGATTAAACATTTATATGATTTTCTCTTTGATGAGTAACTAAGAAATATTCCTTCATCACCTTTAGAATCAAACTTTCCATTTCTATAATATTTCAATATATAATACTTACTTCCAAAGATTTTGAAATAACTTACATTCGGTGTGTGTCCAAACCATAGTTCATAGGGTGTCTTGTTTGTACCTTTCTTCAACTATATTTGGTTGAGAGGGTAAACTGTAGTACATATAGATTCTCTCCAAAATGTTTGTGCAATATTTTTATCAATCAATAGAGTTCTAGCACAATCAACAATAGATCTATTTCTTCTCTCACCTATCACATTCTATTGTGGAGTCCTCGGTGTAGACACCTATCTTTTAATTCCATGCTCATTACAGAAGATAGTAAATACATCAGAGATAAATTCACCTCCTATATCAGATCTTAAACACTTTAGTTATTTACTTGTTTCCTTCTCAACTCTAGCCTTATACCACTTAAACATTTGAAATGCATCATATTTTTCTTTTAGAAACATAACTGACATCATTCTGTAATAATCATCAACAAACAAAATAAAGTACCGATCTCCATAATAGCTTTGAACTTTCATAGGACCACAAAGGTTAGTGTGACCCCATTCCAAAATACTATTTGTAGAATAAGATTTTCTTAGAAAACTTGACTTGGTCATCTTACCAACTTGAAATTCTTTACACATAGCTTTATCTGCTTTGCTTAATCTTGATAGTCCTCTGACTCTACTCTTCTTACTCACTTTGATCAATTTATCAAAATTCACATGGCACGGTCTCTTATGCCATAATCATACATCTTTAGTTTTAGAAAATAAATAACTCTTTGCATCAGTATCAAGATAAAATAAGTTACCTCTTGATTGTCCTCCAATTATAATTAGATCTTCATTAGCACCATAGATCTTAACTTTTTTATTCTAAAATTCCAGTCAATGGCCCGTATTGTTCAGTTGGCAACACTCAAAATATTATAGTTCAGTCCTCTAACCCAATATGCATCATTACATTTCATCTTCTCATTCAACACAATAGATCCTTTACCTTTTATAGGATATGGAGCATCATTTCCAAATCTGACAAGTCCTCCATCATATTCTTCTAGGTTCTCAAACTTGTCAATATCACTAGTCCTATGATGTGAACAACCACTATCAATAATCCAAGGGTCTAGTTTACTTACATGAGAAACAATTTTTTTTTCATCTTTAAACTTTTCCTCATCTAATTCTTCCTTTACTACAACAAAGACAACTTTATATCCTTCATCGGTATCATCACTTACACCTTCTTCATCTAGGTAGCAATGCATCCTTCCTTTGTCCTTAAAATCTTGAAATCTTCGGTGTCGGTTGTCTCTTTTATCATTCTTATCATTTATGTCATTTTTAGGACATCTAGATGCAATATGTCCAATATTATTACAATTGAAACATTTCAATGGTAACTTACCTTTGTACTTTCCTTTTCCTCTAGGTAGTCAGATAGCCAACAATGCTTCAAATTCTTCTTTCTCTTTCTCTTCTTGATTTTCCAATGCTCGTAGATGAATTGAAGGTTTTCGCAATAGTCGATAAACTATTATCATAATTACTTAGCTCAAATGCAATCAACTTACCCATTAGGTCTTCAAGAGTAACAATATTGTTTGGTATAGATCTCAATTCCTGAATTGCAGATACTCTAATAGCATACTTAGAAGATAGAGTTCTCAATATTTTACTTATCACTTCTTCATTAGTTAGTGATCCACCAGCACCTCTAATGGCACTAACAACTTCCTTGATTCAGTTTCTATATTGTGTGATATTCTCTTCATCTTTCATCCTCATTTCATCATATTTTCCTCTCAAGTTTTCAACTTTAACTTTTTGAACGTGTTGATCTCCTCCATAGATAAGTTTGATTTTGTCCCACATCTCTTTTGAATTAACACAATCCTTAATATCATTGAATTTAGCATCAGATAGGGAAGAATCAATCTCTATCATAACTGAGTTGTGTTCATGCCTTTCTCTCATTTGATCAACTATCAAAGGTCTAGTAGGTGGTGGTGTGTATTCATTATCAATCAGGTGCAATGTTGAATCTCCAATCCCAAACAGATACAATCTCATCCTGCTTTTCCATGTAGAGAAACTTTCCTTGTTCAACTTAGGTACCTCTCTCCTATACATTTTTGGATCTTTTACTAATTGTTGGATTACAGAGGGGGGGTGAATCAGTAATCCTTATCATAGATATCTTTAAAAAAAAATCTTTGATTAACTCAGTAGTAGCTCGGTAACTACACAATTCATTATTTACCAACAATAGTAAATAAACTATATCAATCAGTACAATATACACATAAATCATTCACAATTTTTAACACCAATATTTGATTTGGAAACCCAGTTATGGGAAAAACCACTATGGGAATTTTTTCCCACTAAGAAATATACTCTTCTAAAGTACGCCCAGTTAAGAGCTAATATGGTTAAAGATTACAAAACACACTGTTAGGTGTGACCCAGTCAAGGGATTTACCTCATATCTGTTAGGATCTTCACCTTGTTAGGATTGGCCTTATTAGAGGTCTTTAAACACTCTTTTAGAATGTCACCTTTCTCAAGGATTTATAATAGGACTATTAAGTCCACTCTATTAAGAGACTTCTCTATTACAAATGCTAGTAAGCAACAATAATAAAAATTGACTCATAGATGCGTAGCTATCTTTTCTCAATCAGATCCTTATGTGCTCTTTAATATTCACTTCAATTCTTCATCTTCCACTGGCATCAACACTTCATCAAATCACTATTTTCCCACGCAGAATTTATTTGTTCCTTCTTCTCTGCAATAGTCGGTAACCCTTCAACTATTTAGTTTGTCATCCCTTTGTCCATACAAGTTCATATTTTATATAGACAATTTTGCCACTTAATTAGATCTATTATGTTTTCCTTTAATCAATCTTAACTGTTCATTTCATTATAACTTGAAATAAAATCTTGGTAACATGTTTCCTTTTCACCTAGGAACTTGAACTTTTCTTGAAACTTGTTCCATCTCTTGTTGCTACTTAGATCTTTCCATAGATATTCATCTTGAATTTTCATAACCATAGATCTCTGTAACTAACTCTCTTCATCATCATGATCATCCAGCTCAACATAGCTAATCATTAAATGTTGATTCCATCCATATTTAATATCTTTTCCTTTCTTGGTGTTCTTCACTTAGAATTTTGGTTAACTGCTCGATGTCTAAACCTTTCCACTTTATTGAGTGACCTATCTTTTTTTCTTTACCTTACCGAGTGACCTTTCTTGCTCAGTCGCTAAAATAACTTATCTTACCAATTTTTCAAATCTTTATCACCATGCTTTACTAAATTAACACAATTATATGTTAGGTATTAAAACATTATATTGACATAATCAAATCATTGTCTAGTCTATATCAATTGCCCATTTAAGTTCTACAACTTCTCATCTTCTCATTTCTCCTCCATAACTCATTCATCTTATATCATTACTGAATGATATGGCAACATATGATGTAGGATCATCTCAGGTCCTTAGCAATCCTATGTCACTAAAAATAAGTTTGAGTTTTATGTATTGCTCAGTTCATTCTTTGACCGAGTTGGCTCAATAGTTGCTCAGTTTCTTCTTTAACCGAGTTGGTCAATTATTTCCCTAGCGCTCGGTTAACCTTTCTTACCGAGTAGTTTCTTTTCATTTTCTGTCGAGGCTGACTTTTGCATTTAATTTTGGTCATAGAGTTAATGTTGGTATCGATCATTGGGAAGTGTGTGGACTAGATCAGGTCGTTCCTTCCACTTATGATGGATCTAAAGGCCAACTTGTTTCAGTAGCCTCTTGTATAAATGTAGTTGTTGGTTATTGTTTTAGGGAGCGGTTTTTAGAAGTAGAAGATTAATGGTATCAATTAGAAGTTGAAAGGTAGTTTCTCTATCCTCATATGTTGGAGGACTGTTGTAATTGAATTTCATGTATTGGCCCTAACTAGGAAGGCCTTATAGCCCAGCATTTATGAATCAATTAATGAATATTAAGGATCTCTTCTGCATTCTCTCTCTCACTTGTTGTGTAATTACTTCCATGTGTGATCTCTACAAGGAGCATTGGGATTAGGGTGTGCCTTTTTCCCCTCTTCCAACCTACCTTTCTTTAGGTGGTATCAGAGTGAAGGTTGAGATCTGGATCTAGATTTACAAATCTAGGTTTGAGGGTTCCTTCTTGTTAAACCCTAGTTGATATTTGTTGTGGGGTAGCAGATTGTGATCTGGCCTACAATTGCAAAGGGTTTCAAGATGGTTCATGGGAGGCGAGATGAAGATCTAGGATTGGAAAACATGTTGAGACAACTTGCTACTAGATTAGAAGTTGTTGAGACAGTCCAGCGTAGAGGAAGACATCTTGAAGATGTTAGTGATGAATAAATTGAAGAACATGATGACGCAAAACCTGCACCTATGATGGATCAGGGTGAGGGAAGATTGTTGAAGGCTTTGACAAATCTGAAGTCTACACCACATTTCAATCCTCTTGAGTATATTGGAAAGCTCGATTTAGATGAATTGATGGATTGGATCACTGAGATGGAGAATTATTTTGAGTATGAAAATGTCCCTGAGGAAAAGAAGGTTAAGATTGCAAGAACAAAATTGAAGAGTCATGCATCCTTGTGGTGGGAGCATCTGCAATTGTACAAAAAAAGGAAAGGCAAAGACAAGATCAAGGTATGGAATAAGATGGTAAATAAGTTGAAAGGCAAGTTCTTACCTTGTGATCTTGTGATCATCAGATTAACCTAGTTAGGCGAATACAAAGTTTGAGGTAGAAAGATAGCTCGGTAAAAGATTATATTGAGGAATTATATAGATTAGATATCAGATCTAGACATGATGAAGATGAAGTGGAAATAACTACTAGGTACCTAAATGGGTTGAGAGTTTCCATCCAAGAAGAAATTAGTTTGGTTAAATTAGAAAATATTGAGGAAGCTTATTAGTTTTCCTTGAAAGATGAAGAGAAATTGAACAAAAGACATGAGGAAAGACAAAGAGGAAGAGGTGGTAGATTCCCTAGAGGAAGAGGTAGATCCTATGGTGAAAACAATAGATCTGATCAACACAAAGAAAATTTGGATAAAGGCAAGATCGAGTGGAAAGGTGAAAGTTTGGCTAGAGGAAGAAGCAATAACTACCGAGGTGCTTATAGTAGAGGTGGATTCCAAGGAACTTGTTATAATTGTGGAGAAGAAGGAAATAGGTCATTTGAGTGTACACATGCAAGTAAGAAGGTTGATAGTAGTAGAAATTCTTTGGTGCAAGAAGATTCACCAAATGAACCTGAGAAAGAAAAGAACTTAATGGTCAGGAGAGCACTTTGGAGTGAAAGTAACAAAGAAGATCCGGTAAGGAAAATTTTGTTCAAGACTAAATGTAGAGTTTTTGATGAAGTGTGGAAGGTAATCATTTATAGTGGAAGCTCAGAGAATTTGGCATCTGAGGAAATGGTTACAAAGTTGCAATTGGAAAGGTTGAAACACCCGAAGCCCTATCATATTTCATGAATCAAGGATGAGCATACACTCTTGGTAAGTGAAAAATGTTATGTGAATTTGAAAATTGGAAAGTACTATGATAAGGTGTTATGTGATATCATGCCTATGGATTGTTGTCATATTTTTTTGGGTAGACCTTGGAAATATGATAGACATGCTATATATGATGGGAGATTGCATAAATATACTATTTGGATTGATGGGAGAAGATAAGTCTTGTTACCTTTGATTGAAGAACCTTTTAGTGGTGTTTTTACATCTGTGAAAGTTTGTTTGATGGAAGGTAGAAAGTTTGTTAAAATAATTTGAAGAAAAATGATGTATGTTTTTCTATGATTCCTAACAAACCGAGTGGGAAAATAGTGGATAGCATGCCTGAATAGATTTATAAGATACTCACCGAGTATAGAGATATCATTTTTGAGAATGTACATGATGGTTTTCCATCGAAGAGAAGTATTGACCATTGCATGGATCTTATCTCTAGAGCTAGTTTACCAAATAAGGCACCACATCGGTTGACACCTACCAAGAATCAGGAATTGAACCGACATATCCAAGAATTATTGCAAAAATGTTTCATATGAGAAATTTTGAGTCCTTGTGTAGTACCATTTGTATTGGCACCTAAGAAGAATGGAGAATGGCGAATGTGTACTGATTCTAGAGAAATCAATAAGATAATAGTGAAATATAGGTTTCCTATACCGAGAATGGATGACATAATGGATAGTTGGACTGGACAAAAGTATTTTACCAAAATTGATTTGAAAAGTGGATATCATCAGATGAGAATCAGAGAAGGTGATGAGTGGAAAACTGCTTTTAAGAGAAGAGAAGGTTTGTGTGAGTGGTTGGTTATGCCCTTAGGTTTAACTAATTGTAGACACCTAGAAATCCATTAGAAAATAAAAGTATTTTTATTTTCTGAAAACCCTAATGACATCATCATTTGTTAATTAATTATTTATTTTTATGCCATTAAATCCTCCTATTTTAATTAGAATTATTTAATTAAAGAATCCCTCCCCAAACCATTCAAAACAAAATTGAGTGATTTTCCCCCATTTATTGAATCAATATTTGATAAATGATGTCACATTCCCTAAATAAATGAAATATTTATTTAAATCCTAAAACCCTAGAATCTTCTAGACTTTCCTAGACTTTCCTAATCTTTCCTAAACTTCCCTAAACCTATCTAGAAGGTGTTTCCTAACCTTCTTAGCCTAATCCAAGTCTCCTTGACTTTTGGTCAAACCCCCTCATCAATAGCATCTTACACCACTCATTAAGGCTCTTACAAGCTATAAGTGAAGACCTATGTCTTCTCTTACACCTTTCTCCCCTTGCACACTTCCCTAGTGTTTCTCACACATGTGTGAGAAACCTTAACCCTTATTCTTCCAACCTTACCCCTAACCATACCTCAGACTCTACCCCAAACCTTGCCTCTGAACCTTACTCCTCTTCCTAACCAAAGCCCTTCCCAAAATCCTATAAATACCCTCACTTCTTAGAGAAAATAAGCAATTATTCTTTCATTTCATAGTAGAGTTATAATGTTAGATTGTTTCTAGATCTTTAGCTTTTATCATATTTTGTTAGTTTAGCTCATTTTCAAGCTTGTTTAACTCACATCATAGCTTAGAACTAATGGATTAACCTAGTTTAATTCATTTTTTTGCATTTTTTTGCATCGTATCACATCTCATTTGGATTAAAACCAACTCTAGATTACTCATTTGTAGATTAATCATCGGGCTCCTTAAGACCCTAGGGAGAAATCAAGTGCTCTATACATGATATTGTGCCAATATGGGGTTATTATGGTCCCTAATACATCCTAATCCCCCCTAATCATCATTAGGGATATGCTCCAAGTGTTTAGAGAGCACACCCACATCCTTAAAGCAAGAGCAGAACAAATGGTGATGGGGTGCTCCCATTTTAGCTCTATCTGAGGTATCATGCAAATAGTTTTTCTATATGTTTAGTTTATGATACTAGGAATAATGTTTGAATGTCTACGCATGTTCTGAACAGGTTAGGTTTGTATTGATCACATTTTGGCATGCCCGATGGGACTCCACAAGCCTTCAAACAACCTTTTTAAAGGTTTTTGGTCAAAAACTCAATTTTTAACGCCTCCCGGATGGATTTTGTTGCAGTTTCATACGATTATTGATCAATTTTGGCAATTTTTATATAGGGAGTTCCCATATATCATACAATAATTGAATCCCATGATGCAATTGTCATATGGGCCAGTTTTTATGTATTTTTAAGCCTTTTTTTGCACTTTTTGGCTCAAAACTCATATGGGAATCATGAATTGTCGTATGGGCATGAAATTAGGAATGGGAACACTAAGAAGGGGGGTGAATAATTTTTCTATAATATTACTTTCTAATACTTGAAACTTAACCCAATAACTTAATTATTGAGCTGAATATTAAAGCATGTAAAGTAAACAACCATAACACATAACACCAGATATGATTATCGAGAAACCTTGGCCAAAGGAAAAACCCCAGTGGGAATTAATACCAACTAATAATTTTACTTGTGTATTATGAACCTGTTAATGTTCCTTTTCCCTATTAGGAGTAGTCATTACAATGATTAAGTACAATGACCTTGTCAAAGGTCAAACCCTGTTAGGAGTCTTGAAGTAACAAACCATGTTAGGGGAGAGGACTCACTGTCCAAGAGCTCACTACTCAATAAGGAAGGCTACAACCTCCTAGATATCAGATACATGTTATATCTACAAGGTGAACTACTGTTATGACACTTCTTGTCTGATCAGTTCCTTTTGTGTGCTAATGCTTTAACCTCTTGTAAGGCTCTATATCATCCTTATTGCTCTTTGCATATTTCTGCTCTGTTAGGAATGAATGCTAAATATATCCTATGGGATTATTGATAGCCATTCTATAGTAGTTGTTGTTGCATTCATAACTATGATTGTCATTGATGTCAACACAGTGATCTATTGGAGATTAGCAGAGGAGCAGATAGTGTTTTGATTAGCGCACATGGGATATTGCAGATCAATCTATGCGATGTTGAGGATTTACTCTTTGATGTGTTATATGTTCATGGTTAAGAGCATAGATATTAATTCATTTATTCATGAAAGTTATGAGCATTTTGGTGGAAGTAGTATTCAGGCAGTGTTCCTAAGTAGCGGTTTGTGGAAATCAAATGATATCTCCTAATCGAGATGGAATCTAGTTTTGCACAGTTAAAGAGAAGTTGAAGACATATTGTTAGTGACATGGATGATAGTGCAAACTTCGAGGTCACATGAGTGAGGAATTATTCTAATTGGAAGTTGATAGTTTTGTGTAATTTTTTATGTAACGTGTGGAAACTTTTATTTTGTAATTGGATGCCGACTCATTTGTAATTACTTGAGTGTGGTATACAGGAAGGAATGTTTTTCCTTTTTGTGATAGAGATGAATGGAATTGATAAATTGAATGATTATGAAAGTGAATTTATGAAGGAAGACATATGAGGTACAGAGATCTAAAATTGAGATCTGGTGTAGCAATGAGTGCGGTTTGGCACAGTCAAAGAAGAGGTAACATATTGTTGAGATCAGTAATGATTTGATATTATTCTATTGAATAATCTAGAGATCAGTTGGACAGTGTGTTCAGTGATCTTTCCATTGAAGTTGTTTGGGCAGTGGGTCCTTCTGTCTTCCATAACTCCTAACAGAGTTAGAATCTTTTAGCAGGGATTCAAAATCTCCTAACAGGGATTCATATGTACTAAATTGTATTTCACAAAGCACAGTAGAAGTAGAATATGTAGCAGCAGCAAACAATTGCAACCAGATAATTTGGATGAAGCAGATGCTGAAGGATATTGGAATAAAGTTTGTTGAACCTGTTGTTATACATTGTGGTAACACCAGCATAGTTAGTATGTCTAAGAACCCTATATTACATTCTAAGAAAAAGCATATAGAGATTAAGTATCATGTAGTAAGAGAGAAATTTTATGAGAAAGAAGTCAGACTTGAGTACATAAGCACAAAGGAGCAGGTAGCAAACATATTTACAAAGCCTTTGCCTAAGGATACATTTGAGTATCTGAGAGGTATACTTGGGGTTATGCCCCAGCCTACTTTTGAGAAGTGATGCAGATTGGTTGCATCTGTCCAATGGTATATGAGCCTTATCTTTCTTTTGGATTGGATGTTGGTACTTCCTCTATGGGGGAGTATGTGTATATGAGATAAGTCATGAGGACTCTAGTGAATGTATTTTCTAAACAATGTCTTTTGACATTAGAGTTGTTGTTGACATAATGATGAAATTTCTATCATTGATGTCAATGGGGGAGAAGTGTACATGAAAAACCATGTGTACCATCTATTGGAGATAACTGAATAGGAAAATGAAGCAAGATTTGATTGATGAATAGGATTTGAAAATATTTTTTTCAAAGAAGCAGAATTGTAGTATTGGATTCATGGAACATTGGATGTTTTTTATCTATGTTTCCATCAATGCCAATGGGGGAGATTTTTAGGAATGAATGATAAATATATCCTATGGGAGTATTGGCAGCCATTCTATAACAGTTGTTGTTGCATTCATGACTATGATTGTCATTGATGTCAACACAGTGATCTACTGGAGATTAGCAAAGGAGCAGACAATGTTTTGATTAGCGCACTGGGATATTGTAGATCAAGCTATGTGATGTTGAGGATTTACTCTTTGATAATTCATATGTTCATGGTTAAGAGTGCAGACAGTAATTCATTTATTCATGAAAGTTATGAGCATTTTGGTGGAAGCAGTATTCAGGCAATGTTCCTGAGTAGCGGTTTGTGGAAATCAGATGATATCTCCTAATCAGGATGGAATCTAGTTTTTCATAGTTAAAGAGAAGTTGAAGACATATTTTTAGTGACGTGGATGATAGTCCAAACTTTGAGGTCACATGAGTGAAGAATTATTCTAATTGGAAGCCAACAGTTTTGTGTAATTTTTGATGTAACGTGTCGAAACTTTTATTTTGTAATTGGATGCCAACTCATTTGTAATTACTTGAGTGTGGTATAAAGGAAGGATTTTTTTTCCTTTTTGTGATATAGATGAATGGAATTGATAAAGTGAATGATTGTGAAATAGAATTTATGAAGGAAGACATGCGAGGTACAGAGATCTAGTGTAGCAGTGAGTGTGGTTTGGCACAATCAGAGAAGAGCTAACATATTGTTGAGATCAGTAATCATTTGATATTATTTTATTGAATAATCTAGAGATTAGTTGGATAGTGTGTTCAGTGATCTTTCCATTGAAGTTGTTTGGGAAGTGGGTCCTTCTATCTTCCATAAATCCTAACAGAGTTAGAATCTTTTAGCAGGGATTCAAAATCTCCTAACAGGAATTCATATGTATTGAATGTATTTTATAAGACTCCTAATAGAGTCCATCCTTTCACAAGGAATATTCATATTAGTGCATCTTTTGTGGGCATCATTCCCATCGGGGTTTACTCTTTGATCAAGAGGTTCCCTAGTCAACATATCTTGTGTCATTTTGTTATTGTGTATGAATATCTTTCTATGGTTGGTAATTATAAATTGCTTACATGGTTAAAATCTATTGAAGTTCATAAAAGTTATAATTATCAAATAACTGATTCACCCCCCCTCTTAGTTATCATGGTGGACTTTACTTTCTAACATGCTCTACCTATTTCATCTTCTCTATCGATTCCATATGCTAATACAAAAGTGCATGTCTTATATATAGGTGCAACCAAAACTATTTACTAAGTCAGCCTATAACCTATTACATACAGCACTGCCAAATGAATTGGCTCAAGCGTGCTTACATATAATGAGATTTACATGTTTACAACACATTTATAATAGGTTCATAGCCTTAACAAAACAATATTATAACCGCTAATCAAAATACTGTCTGGTGGCTGCATGCTGTGTTTTGTTCTGCTGCTTACTGACCGTGTCACTTCAACTTGATGTAACTTCTTCATACTAGCTCATCTGATCATGTGTTCTTGGACATAGCTTACTAACATATCCAAAAGCTTATCTTCAAGGGTGCATACCAACACTTAATCATACACACATGTGTTGATGCTTTGTTCATCAGGTGCTTCAACGACTATCCAATCTTCCTTACTTAGCCAAATTAAGATCTTCTAAGTAAGTGCGTTGACACTAAAACTACATATGACTTTGTTTCCATAATGACAACACTAATCTTAGTCATATACACTAGTATAGTCAACTTTCCAACAATCTCCCTCTTTGTCATTAATGGAAATAAAGGAATATGGCAAATTTGCTAAACTACATCTTTACAAAAACTTTCAAAAAAATTTCTAACATATATCCTTATCTTTTTATGTACATCAGATACTCTATCTTATATCTCCCTTCTACTATATACTCTACTCCCATTTATATCATATACTCAACTCCATATTTCTCTACTCCCCCTTTGACATTAATGACAAAGGTTCTCAAAAAATGAAACTTCAAGTACTTACACAGTGAGTACATCTGGGTATGTAATCTTGAGGTTTTGGATCTCTTGCTGCCAAAATGCCTTGAGTGCATCTATTGTCTGGAGATGGGTGCATAGTGCATAATTTAACTTCTCCATCATCTCTTACTCTATACATGGGCCTTGATCATATATCAAAAGTTCTTCATCCAGCTATTTTTTTTCTTTGACCTTCTCATCATAGGATTCTTGATTATTGATTAAATTTTCACCCAATTCTTCAATCTGATCTTTTAAAGACATGTTTTCTTCATTCATCTTTTTGACCATTTTTTCCAAATCATTGTTTGAACAATTTTTCAAATCTATTCTGAGTTTCTTGATGAATACTTGTGTGCCACTGACCTTTAATTTTAGTTCTTCTATTGCCTTTTTAGATCTATCAAGATCTTCAAGAGCTGCTTCAAGATTCATCTTCAGATGTTTCACTTCTCTTGTATCCATGATCTCCTCAAGTGGTTAAACTTATCTTCAGAGGACCAAAGATCTGATGCCAATTGTTAGGAATGGGATCACTGAGGGGGGGGGGGGGGGTGGTGAATCATTTTTCTATAATATTACTTTTTGATACTTGAAACTTAACTCAATAACTTAATTGCTTAATTGAATATTAAAGCATGTAAAGTAAACAACCATAACACATAACACCAGATATGATTAAGGGGAAACCTTGGCCAAAGGAAAAAGCTTGGTGGGAATTAATACCCACTAATAATTATACTTGTGTATTATGAACCTATTAATGTTCCTTTTCCCTTTTAGGATTAGTCATTATAATGCTCAAGTACAATGACCTTGTCAAGGGTCAGACCCTGTTAGGAGTCTTAAAGTAAAAAACCCTGTTAGGGGTCACGAGGAATCACTGTCCAAGAGCTCACTTCTCAATAAGGAAGGCTAGAACCTCCTAAATATTAGATACACACTATATCTACAAGGTGAACTATTGCTATAACACTGCTTGTCTGATTAGTTCCTTTTGTGTGCTGATGCTTTAACCTCTTATAAGGCTCTATATCATTCTTACTACTCTTTGCATACTTTTTCTTTGCCTATTTCATCTTTTCTATCGATGCCATATGCTAATACAAAAGTGCATATCTTATATATAGGCACAACCAAAACTATTTACTAAGTCAGCCTATAACCTATTACATACAATGCTTCCAAATGAATTGGCTCAAGCGTTTACATACAATGAGATTTACATGTTTGAAAAACATTTACAATAGATGCATAGCCTTAACAAAACAATATTATAACCGCTAATCAAAATATTGTCTGTCGGTTGCATGCTCTATTCTGTTATGCTACTTACTGACTATGTCACTTCAACTTGTTGTAATTTCTTCATACTAACTCATCTAAACATGTGTTCTTAGACATAGCTTACTAACATATCCAAAAGCTTATCTTCAAGGGTGCATACCAAAACTCAGTCATACACACATGTGCTGATGCTCTATTCATCAGGTGCTTCACTAACTATCTAGTCTTCCATACTTAGCCAAATTTAGATCTTCTAAGTAAGTGTGCTGACACCAAAACTCCATATGACTTTGTTTCCATAATGACAACACTAATCTTAGTCATATCCACTAGTATATTCAACTTTCCAACACATGCATGGAGTGTCATACAACACTATAATATAAGTAATTACTAGCCCCAAAATTCATATGGGAGGCAGAGATCTTGTTTGAGGTCCTAGACTCGGTTTTTAGTGGTTTTTTGGGCCTGTTTGGGGATCCTAGTGACCCTAGGCTTCAACCTTGCAATTTCTAACCCCATACTATTGTAGGTACTTTTTGGAGGATAATTTCTCACCAAATCACTAAGGCCTTAAGGACTATGAACTTTTTTGAATGTTTAAGAAATCAAAACACTTCATTTTCAGGCTTAAAATGAACATCTAGTCATTTTTGAGTGCCCTTAAGGGACTAATCTGAAAATATTTCCTATTCTTTCCTAATTTGTTCCTAATAAACTCAAATTATTCCTAATTTTTCTTAAAACAATCAAAAACACTTCCAATAACTTTCATTTGGCTAAAAAGAACCTCATACATGCAAATCTAGGGTTTTTAAGGTCATTTATGCAAGTTAGGAACACTTCAAACTTTGGGAGCTTAAAAAGAACCACAAATTTGCATTTTCATTTCTTTTTGGTTCCTAAAATCAATTCTAAATCATTATAATCATTCTCAAAACAATCTTGAATCATTGGTCTTAACTAAATTGAACTTCATTTGCATTATCTTAAGTATCTTTCAAAATCTCATGCAAACAAAGGACAAAATCTTCAAATCTTTCCTAATCTTTCCTATTTTGTTTCTAAAGAGTCCTAATCTTTCCTAAAGGTTCCTCAAGAAATCCTAAATCTTTAATCTTAATGAAAAATAATGTCTAGTTACAAAATATTGAATGTTTTCCAAGTTTTCATGCATGAAATCAATCTAGGCACTTCTCTTTTGGTCTAAAATTGAAAACTAGACAACCAAATCTTGAGTGAATTTAAAGAAGTCAACCAAAGTGAAAAGAATCATTTCCTTCCATTCTAAAAAGAAAATAAAAAATCATTCTTAAATTCCCTAAAGAGGAAACAAAGCAAAGTTCATTTTCCTTTCAAAATTCAAATTCAAAATCTTGCAAAAACATAATCTTGAGTGAAAAGGTAAAACAAATTTGCAAAATCTCTTTCAAAGACTTTTGTGTCTTCAAGGAAATGAACAAACCAAAATCTTAAACACTTGTGTTTGGAAAAAATATTTCATTTTCAAACTCACTTAATCAAAATTGGGTAATAAATCTTCTTGGTGTGTTTGTTAAAATATTTCCCATTTTGCAAATCCTTGATTAGCTAAGTAATGTGAGGGAAGTTAGACTTGGACGAGTTCAACTTTTTCACTTTTAGAGAAGCCTGTCCAAAGAGAAAAGTGCTTCCTCTTTGGAAAATGACTTCAAACCAGTACTTCCCTAATTGGTATAGAAATAAAGTGTTGATAAAGCTCTTGCTTCATCCCCTCAAGCTTGAGTGACACGTGTTGATGGTATCCCAAGGTAGGAGAATATCCCTACTATTTCAGCATGGTCAACTAGGCTCTTAAGTGAGTCACATATGTACAAATCGATTGGGAGGACTCCACAGATCAAACTAAAAACTTGTTAAAATAGAAGCTACCCGATCTACTCCTAAAGGTATCACAATCTTTGTGCAAGGACCGATCTCTGTGGTTTCCTGGATCAACTTAAGACACTCACCATATGTATCCCTTTTTAGGGGTATCAAGCTTTGGGAAAAGATTCTAATACTAGCCTTCCCGTAGGTGGTTCTGCTTGAAGTGTTTTCAAAGTTACAAACTCAGTACAAACATTTGTTAGAACATACACTCTCTTCGTAAAAACTATCAATTTCAATGGTCAATCATTTCTTGTATCCCACAAAGTTTCCTTGTCCTTTGCTGGGATTTCTTTTAGAGTGTCTTTGTCAAGTTTGTCATTTGCCATTGGAGACATCAAATTGATCCAAAACTTGATCACAAGCTTTCAAACAAAACCTTGCAGAAGAGATCCTTCAAAATTAGACACCCAAAGCCTTGTTTCAAGACAATTGCCAAAAAAATTCCAAGCTATGTCTAATTCGATCCAACACAAGAAAGAAAAGATTCCCAATCCCCGAGTTTATCAAGAAAAGAAGATTGTAGAAAGAGACCTAAAAGATGATCAGCCCATCCTAAAAGAAATCCAAGTAGAAGAGAAGTATCAAGAGAAACTGGTTAACATGGGCTATAATGCCAGAGTGAAACAATTTGCTTACCAATTCAAAGTTAATCATCTCTATATCAATGTAGAGAGTGAGGACTAGTTCAGCCCATTGCTTATCTCGGCATCCTTTTCATCCTAAATCATTCCTAGTTGTATCATTGCATTGCCATCCACCTCTAGTTGCATCCTAAGTCATTCCTTAGTTGCATTGTTTATCATCTTCCTAGTTGCGTCATAGGTCATCCTTTTTTAGCTGCATCTAGATCATCCTCTTATAAATAGCATGATTCAGTGATCCATCATCATCCTTCCATCAGCAATCCACAATCAAAATTCCAAAATCCTTGATCCAAATCCTGCATCCATCATCCAAAGTCAGACCCACCATCCTTGCACCAAATCAAGTGATCCAAAATCCTAAACACTTAGTGTTCAATCCTTTGAATTTGCTTCAAATCCTTATCCCAAATAAAAAATATCCACCCTGTGACTAAGCATTGTCCAAGGAATCCTTACTTATCCTTTTTAGCCTCATCACCTTAAGAAAGAGATTTGCATACATTGATAAGAGTCCAGTCTTCTGAAGATCATTAGTCTATCTTAGGTTGGCAATCCTCTTTGATCCTACATCAGGAAGCAGTAGCTCATTTGACCAACACTTAGTAATCTCCCACCAATCCTCTATCATCCTTGACCCAAATCAGAGCATCCCACCAATCCTCCATCATCCTCAATCCAAAATCAGATTATCTCACCAATCCTTCATCATCCTACCATCGTTCAGTTGTTCCAAATCCTTGCATCACATCTTATAAATCCACCATCCTTATAAGTTTCTTCGACTTGCATCCATAATTTTTAGTCTTTTAGAAACATCTTGCATCCATCTAGCATTTTCATTTTCATCATTAGATCTGCATTCCATACCTCTTGAGACAAGATCCAAGAGGAGAAGGAACATGGATCCCAATCAAGCGTCTAGTTCATTCGATCCTAAAAATCCTACCAACATGATGGTGACTTACAATCTATAGATCCCACAACTTGATAATATATAGGATGATCCCAACAAACCCCATGTTCCATTTTCCATGGAAACATTCATGAGCCATCCAGGGCATGCACAAATAGTAAGTGCACTTATTGATCAGAATTGATAAAACACATTGGCTAATTTTTCCCAAGAAGGTACTCCCATTCTACCATATCTCCAACCTTGCATCCCCATAAACACCATCAAAATACCATCAGAAGCCTATGCTCCCATCATCCAACAAATCCCTGATCCTAACTTACAAATGTCTCAAGAAATCTCATCCATTCCCCATTTCTTGCAAAGAAGCTTCATGAGTCCTACAACACAAGTGGTAACACAATTCACTCCATTTCCCATCATGGGAACACCATCATCTTTTATAGCATCCCAAGCCATTAGTCACACTCAAGGCTTCTCACAAAACTAATCTCCACCTCTCACACAAGCTTCCACACAAGAAATTCCTCCACCTTCCATGGGCTAAGAAGCATCATTATTTTTGGGGGCAACGTAATAATTTCCTTCTTTTTCCCAACAAGCCTCTACATCAACATCATCATCTATAGGGACAATGTAATCATTTCCCTTTCCTACTCAGCAAGCTTCCACATCAGCACCACCTTTTCTATGGAGAACACAAGCATCATCTTCCACTTCTCAATTGGGATTTTCCCAAGCATATGTTCCACTTCCACTTTTCATTTCCAATCCACAAGCCCAAAAATCTACCTTCACAACATGTATTCCCTCCATGGGATCTCAAAATCTACCATCTACATCCCAAATCCCCACATCTGCATTCCCAATATTCTCTACATCTCAACTCCCACCATGAACTGGTTCTCATTGGGCCCTCACTCAAGTAGAAATGCAAGCTTTAGGAATACCAACCCAATCTCCCATACCCACACCTATAAACCAATAAGCCACATTCCCTCAAGAAGTGCAACAAAAACCATCGCAACCTCTGCCAGCTCCATCATTTCCTTCATATACCAACTATCTATCCGCACCAACCACCGCATCTCAAGTAATTCCACCACCCCAACAATAGAGTTCATCTCATCTTGCAAGCTACCTTGATCAACCACCACTTGCTTCTAGTTTATCAACATCCATTCCACCTCTAAGTAATGCAGGGCTACATCTGACATACATCAGCCAAGCACAAAGCCAAGTACACCAAGGACCATTCTATCAACAAGCTGCACCATTCCATCAGCCTCCTCCATCGCAATAATACTTTCCAGCGCAGAAGCAAAAACATCATATTCTTCCATAGCAACAACAAGCCTCATCCTACCCATCATAACAGCAACATCCCATCATCTCCCAGTAATAGAAAACCATTCCATATCCTCCACAATAATATGCTCCCGTACCTCAGTAGCAATATCCTCCCTAGCAACCATCACCCCAACATCCATTCCAATCCACCTATCTTGTTGGGTAGTCTCCATATTCCACTCCACAATACCCTCTACCAAATCACCCTTATTCACCAGCACCATTACATCCTTTCCCAATGGGTATACCAACTCCAACGCTGATCAATGTCGAGTGGGAAGAGATGAATAATGCTCTTAATGAGCTCAAAGCTAGAACAAAGAGAAAGAACTTTAAATTTAAGGAGGTTTGTCCCTATCCTTTTGATTGATAGATCATGGTTATCCCTTTCCCTAAGCATTTTGAGACACCCAAATTTGATAAATATCAAGGGAAAGGAGACCCGATAAGCCATGTTAAAGAGTTCTATATGGCATGTTAAGAAGTTGCATATAGTGATAACTACCTTATGCACCTATTCCCCAAAAGCTTGGGAGGAACTACTATTGAGTTGTTCTACAAAATACCTTATGGGAAAATCTCAACCTTTGCCAAGCTCTTTGAGAATTTCATCACCCAGTATGCCCACAATGTCAAGAATGAGTTGTCCCTGCTAGACCTTTACAACTCAAAATAGAAAGAAGGAGAAAGCCTAGCAGACTACTTGCAATGATGGTAGAACCTCACTACCAATTTATCATATCAACCCCATGAGAAGCATCTCATGAAGATCTTTATAATAACCTGCATCCCAAACTATCCCACTTTATGAGGATGAACTACATCCAAACGTATCAAGATATCAAAGGCAAGGGGATAGATATCGAAAGAGGTCTCCTAGATGAAGGCACAATCTGGCATCACAAAGATGATTCCCATAGAAAATATAGCAATGAAAAACCCCATTACTGGAATCAAATAAAAAATGTGGTCACTAATGGAGCCATAGAAACAAAACATGTTCGAATTGTTGTGGCCATCCCTACACCTATTATTTCATATCAACAACAAAAACCTCAAGTCAATCAACAACCTATGTAGCAATATCAACCTCAAAACAATTAGCAACACCATCAACAATAAGCACATCAAGAAAACCAAGAAATCAGGCCAATGCTATAACAACTACTCCAAATCAAAATAGCCCACGAGTCCAGACCCATCAATGATGAACCTTCACACCTCTTGGTGAACCTTTGGATGTAATCTTTCATCAAATGGCCAAGGCCAATCTAATCACTTACCGACCAATGTAGAAATTTGATGATGCCACTCTGAAACCTAATTGGTACAAAGATCACAAGTACTATGATTATCATCATGTCAAAGGACACAATACCCTATGGTGTATGAAACTAAAGCATTACATCCAAGATCTCATCGATAGAAATGAGATCCAAGTAGACACACATGTGCAAGCCTCACCTAATGTCAATGTGAAAATATATCAAAACATGTTCCCTCAGCATAATGTTGGGAAGAACCAAGCCAAAATTAATCTTCCACCTCAGAATCAAGGCAAAGGCAAGCAAGGAGACCATGTTGACCACAAAGATTATACAATTTCCCATATCAATTATGACAAGTTTTTTGGATGTATAACACAAGTCAAGCCCATAGTCAATGAAATCCATGTTAAAGGAGTAGATAGTCAGTATGTAGTCACCACACTTAGAGGCCAGATATCTATCATTGGTGCCAATCCAAGGCTAGTACACAATGCACAATACAACCTCATAGAACATCTTGGGAATACATCTGCCAAAATCTCCATCCTGGACCTTCTTTGCACTTCACCCATCCACCAAGAAATCCTCAATCAAGCCCTTCATGAAGGACATGTCCCCACAGACATTAATACCATCAAATTTGAGAATCTTGTGGGACATTTATCAGCATCATGTACTCTTTCCTTCAAGCCATCTAACCTACCAGTTGTTGAGCCTGATCATAATCTCCCTCTCTGCATCACCGTTATGGTCAAAAAAATTTCTATCAAAAGGGTCATGATAGATAATGGCTCATCCCTAAACCTGTGCACTTTGAAATTCATTCAGTAGATAGGGTTCATAGAGGCTGACATCTCACATGAAGTCATCACCATCAAGGCATACGATAACTTGGAGCATACCTTTGTAGGTACCATTATTTTGTCTATCAAGCTGGCCCCACAACTCAATATGTCATTTTTCATGTTCTTTATCTTGACCTACTATTTAACATCCTCCTCGGTCGACCATGGATCCTTTGCATCAAGGTTGTACCATCTACTTCCCATCAGTGTGTCAAATTTCAGCATCAAGGCACTGAGGTTACCATCCATGCAGACCCCCAACCCTTTGCATACTTTCATGCAATGGAAGCATCATTCCCTCATTCCCTCATTCCACCCATTATCTTGGAACCGACATTGGCACTTTTGTTGCCAGCTCTTCATGATCCCATAGTGATCCAGAGACTATCCTCACCTCCACTCTTTCTTCTGTCAAGATCAATAACCAAGGTTGTGGTGAAAACACCCTGAATGATGCACTTGTAGTAGCCCCCCCCCCACTTGATCCACATACACAAGGGTTCCCAAGCCACCAAAGCAAGCCCACTGAAGAAAATCATGAAATCAAGAAAATGGGACCTATGACCTTTGTTTCCCACAAAAATATAGACACTCAAGAGATGGACCTTGACGTCAACCGGTGGCTATATAGAGATCCCCACCACCTAACACTCAACTTCTTGCCTACTTCAAAGAGAAATATATAGCATCACACAAATACGCCACTGAATAATGGAAATACTAAGGCGGTGGTCTAGGACCACAAGAAGGCAAAAGAAAAGACCCAATCACAGCCTCAAAGAATCCAAAGCATTAAGATCTTGGATTTAGTACCCCTTTCCTGCATATAAAAGAGCCCAATATCACAACTGGGGGTACAAACATGACCAACATTCCCTTCTGGAATAGCTAGGATGACCTCATAGAGATCGAAGACATCCCTGATGAGGAATAAAATAAATCCTATGATGACATCTTTGACGATGATACCCACCTAGATGCATTTTTCCTCCATCAACTCGCTATTAATGTCATAGAACTTCCCCTCATCCACCCTAAACTCATAGATTGGGACCAACCAAGCATCACACATATCAATGAGTTCTAAAGCTCAGAAGCACTCCTAAGGTTTGTGGTAGCATTAGGCCAACAAACAGACCAACAACAGGAATCAACTCACATCTGCAAGTTTGACCTTAAAGGATATTTTGGTGAAGAGGAAAGCTTTAGCCACAAAATTGAAAAAGAATGAGTCCTTATGTTAAAACCCCCCTAGGGCACATTCTAATTCTAAAAAAGTAAAAATAAGGGGTGTATCTTCTGGTGAAAACCTCTCTGAGGTGCTAAAAGATGAAGACTTTCCTCTTCCTCCCATCCAAGATTATAGACCAAAGTAGTCACCTATCATCGTTGAGGAAACCAAGCCAATCAAATTGGGCATAGAAGAATGTTTGAGAATCACCTACATTGCAGCATCTCTAACAGAGGGTGAAGAAATTGCTTTCACTGTACTTCTCCAAGAAGCCACTATCAACTTTGTGTGGTCATACACACACATGCCAGGGCTTGATCCAACTCTAGTTGTACACAATCTTGCAGTGGACCCCTATCCCAAGCCAGTAAAGAAAAAGCTACATAAAATGCATCCCAAGGTATCCCTATTGGTGAAAATAGATTTATAAAATCTCCTCCAAGGAAATCTCATCAAAGTCATTGATTATTCAGAGTGGATCTCCAACATGGTGCCTATCACCAAACCTTTAGGAGAGATAAGAATCTATACAGACTTTAGGGACTTAAATAAAGCATGTCCCAAGGATGATTTCCTACTACCCAACATTGACATGATCATAGATCTTATAGTAGGCCATGAGATGTTGTTACTCATGGATGGCTTCTCAGGATACAATTAGATCCACATAGCAGAAGAAGATCATTATAAAATGGCCTTCACCATACCATGGGGTACCTTCTTCTACAACATGATGCCATTTGGGTTCAAGAATGTAGGAGCTACATACCAAAGAGAAATGATAGCCATCTTCCATGATATGATCCACAAAACCTTGGAGGACTATGTAGATGATATACTTGCAAAATATAAGACATGATGTGAACACCTAGACATCCTTGAGGGTGTGTTCGATCATCTGCATCATTATGGCTTGAAGATGAATCCAAAGAAATGTGTCTTTGGTGTAACATTTTGAAAGCTTATAGGCTTTATCATCTCTTGGCATGGCATAGAGATTGACCCCAAAAAGGTCAAAGCCATCACAGAAATGCCTCCTAGAACACTCAAGTAGCTCAAGAGCCTACAAGGAAAGCTCCAATTAGTGCATCAATTTATCTCACAGCTGGAAGACAAGTGCCAACCCTTCACATGTCTACTTCGTAAGGACACAAGCTTCAAATGGGATCCTATCTGTCAGAGAAAATTTGAAAAGATAAAGGAATATCTAGCTAACTCTCCCATCCTTGTACCACTAGTTTCAGGATGCCCTCTCATACTTTACATCTCAGCAACCACTACTGCACTAGGGGCACTCTTGGCCTAGCATGATGACAAAAATAGAGAGAGATCCATTTACTATATCAGTCAAACTCTGGTCAGCTATGAGCTTAATTTCTCACCAATGGAGAAAGCATACCTTGTTGTAGTGTTTGCCACTCAAAAGCTTAGATATTGCATGCTTAGTCATACAATCAAGCTCATTTCAAAGGTAGATCCACTCAAGTATCTATTATCCAGAACAACTCTCATAGGATGTATGGAAAAATGGGTCGTGCTATTGAGCAAGTTTGACATCCAGTACATAGATCAGAAATCAATCAAAGGGCAAGTAATCATTGATCAACTAGTAGAAGCACCTCTGGTGGATGCATATCCACTAATCATGGAATTCTATGATTAGCATCTATGTATGATTGAAGAACAACCCATATGGAAGCTATACTTTGATGGCTCCTACACATCACATGGATCAGGGGTAGGAATCACACCTCAGGGTGACTATATTCCAAAATCATTCAAATTGGGATTCCCATGTACTAAAAATATTTCATAATATGAGGCCCTCATCTCAGGTCTCAAAACAACCATCCAATGGAACATCATAGAACTGCAAGTGCTTGGAGACTTGCAGTTGATTATCAAGCAAGTCCTAGATGAATTTCAGACAAAGGATGACAATATGTTACCTTACAAAGAACTGGTGGACAAACTAAAAGAGAATTTCTTGAATCTACAATTTATGCAGATACCAAGACTTCAAAACAAGGTGGCTAATGCAATGGCAACCATCATATCCTTATTGGAAATCCCACGTGACTCATCAAAATATGAATTCTTAGTTGAGCAGCTACACATGCCTACTTATGAGAACATCAATGCTAAAATGGTGTGTGTCTTACTTGGTCCTCAGTCCCCATGGTACCATGACATCATTGCATATCTTACAAATGGTATCATATCTCCCCATCTCACCAATAACCAACACCAAAACCTAATTTGCAAAGCTTCCCACTACACTCTTGTAGCCAACACCCTTTATCATTGAGGATATCATAACATCCTCTCTAGGTTTTTAGATTCAAACAAGGTTGTCTTCGATTTACAAGAGGTCCACATTGGAATTTGCAATGCCAACATGAGTGGCATGGTTCTAGAAAAGCATTTTCTTTGATTCGAGTATTATTGGCCAACCATGGAACATGATTCTTTTGAATTCGTTAGGAAATCTCTACCATGTCAACAACATGCTAATCTAATTCATGCACCAGCACAAGACTTGTAGCCCATTGCACCACCTTGGCCATTTTCATGTTGGGGCTTCGACCTCTTTGGGCTAATAACTCCCCTCTCCTCAGATGGACATAAATACATCATAACTACCACAGAGTACTTCACAAAATTGGTTGAAGCCATTCTACTCATCCTCACTACTGGCATCCAAATATCCAAGTTCATCTTATACCACATCATTTGCCACTTTGAAATACCCTCCACCATCTTCATAGATGAGGGCACACCTTTTGAAAACTAGCATGTGGATGATCTGTGTGCCAGACTCCACATCCATCACCATTTCTCCAACCCATATTTCCCTCAAGGAAATGGCCAAGATGAGGCAACCAATAAAACCATCCTGAAAAATCCTCAAGAAGGTTGTCAATGATTCTGGTCATGACTGGCACCTCCAAATAAATACTACCCTCTAGGCCTATCATACTTCTTATCACACTCCCACAAGAACCACCCCATATTCCCTTGTATATGGTGTCGAAGCTATTCTACCCATCAAGGTTGAGGTCCCATCATTGTGTGTCTCCATGAATAACTATACCATAGATGAAGACTATCATGTGGCACGCCTCACGTAGTTGGACCTATTAGATGAAAAGAGGCAGCAAGCATATGATCACTTAGTTTCATACTAGAACCAACTCAAAATGAATTATAACAAGAAAGTTCATCCTAGACAATTCCAAGTGGCTGACATGGTCCTAAAGGAAAATCAAAAAGTACAAGTGCATCGAGAGAAGAAAGGCAAGTTTGAGCCTACTTGGTTGGGCCCCTATGTTGTCACAACATGCTTTGGCTCTAGAGCCTGTCAGCTATCAACATCAGAAGGTGAGCCCTTGAATGATCCAATCAACATCATACATTTTAAGAGGTTCTATGCCTGAACTATATCCTACATATTAAAAAAAACCATAAAAATTGGAAAAAGTAGAAAAATACAAAAAAAAATCAAAAAAGGAAAAAAAGCAAAGAAAAAATAATTGTCCAATGATGAAAACTTGGCAATTCAAGTGCCTTGGACAAGTATGTTGGTCAAAACCTAGAAATAGGCACCATACATAGTGGACTGAGTCATTATCTATCAAATTCCCATCCCCCACCCATCCCAAATCCTAGTCCTCTTTAACCAATTCCCATCCCCACCACCAGCCCATCACTCCCAAGGTGTTCTATCCTCAATCCTATCTAATGCAGCACTAAAATCTATATCTTGTACATATCATGTACATATCCTATAAATATCTTGTAACAATCCTGTATAGCAAGATCTTCATGTCCCAAATCTTGAGCTTTTGTCCATATCTATTGTAAATATTTCCTTGCTTGTTGTACATATCATTGTGTCTTGTTGTACATATCCTCATCACTCCTGCAAAAAATTTTGATCAGATATTTTGTCCTACTTAGCCTTGTACTTCAACAACATCAATTGTTGAATATCCTTGATCGCAACAATTATCCTTGATTCATCATTTTCTAGTGAACAACATCACACATTCTCTCATCAATCAATGGGTCCTTGAGGATGTATCCTTCCTCCTGTCAGACCTAATCTTCCAACAATCAAACTAGGTCCATTTTGATGTATCCTTCATCACATTCAAACAAAATCTTCCCCCCATCAATCAAATCAACCTCTCTCCTTGGAAAAGGATTTCTTTTGGAGTTATCATTTTGGTCTTGGATTTTGTCCTTTAGATCTTGTTACTCTTTTACAGCTTCTCATTCTTCCTCTCCTCAAAGTTGCCACAATCCTTTATATCCTAGTGAGCTATGAATGAGGGAAATCTAGGGCAAGGTCTTTTGATCTTTTTCTTCTGCATGTGAGTCAGTCAGACATGACCTTGCATGGTTCACATGTGATCTTTTGGGTTACATGGTGCACTTAGGAAATGTTATTTGTTTGTGGTTTCTCCAGCATTATTTCTACCATGCCTCCTCTTTGGTACATGTGTGATGTTGGGGAAACCCTTGCATGTCTTTTTCACATCAATCCTATGCAATGCTAGTGACAAGGCCTTGTGATCCCTATATCCTTGGCCGGTCTCTAATGTTTCTATATCAAACTAGGTTGTGCTCTCCACATTTACACTTGGAGCTCCCTAAATCCCCTGCATCCTACATCCAATAGATTCATCTTGCATCTTGCATCTTTTCATATAGCTTCATCCTACATCTTGTGATGCAAGGGCATTCTAGGGTACTTGGAAAATTTGCATGGTGGTGTGTTTATTTGGTTTTGTGTTACTCAGTTGTAGCTTTAACCAACGGTCTTGATTATTGAAGGGAGCTCAGTCACTGAAGGAACTCAGTGAAACCTCTTGTGCTGGGTGGAATTTTTACTCAGTGATGCTTGTGTTGCTCAATGATGCTTGGCATGGTCGGTTGTTTCACTGGTGCTTGGTTGTTTCTCTGGTGCTCAGTAGTTCTGGCTTACCAATGGGAGTTCTTGGAGATTTGGGTGGCCGACTTGGTGCATATATTGTTGGTATATTTTGTTGTATTCTCCTAGGTAGATCTAGAGGCTGACATGGAGAATTAAATAATTTTAAGGCTATTTGAGAGCTGACTGTTGTTGCATTTAATATTTGTTTGTAGTAGAAGATGACTTATCTTAGGAGTTAATTATTTCTTCCAGCCAACTTGTGGTTGAGGAAAATTATTTAAGGGATTCTTAGGTAGATGTTTAGGATAGATTTGGGAAGTAGATCTAGTAGACTTGGATCCTACGAGATCTTGAAGATAGGATTTGTTTTCTGATAGTTGTAATAGTAGAGCTAGTGGTTGTTTGCTTGGAGACAAGGAGATTTCTTGGAGGCTTGTGAGCTCAAGTTCAGATCTACCTTAGGGTTTCCATAATTTGCTTTTTTTCAGAGATGGACTAGTTGAGAGGTTGCATAAATATTTTTTTATTATATTTGGCCCTAACCTGGAAGGCCTTACAGTCGGGCATGTTAATGAAAATTCTGTTGAATCATTATATTGTTGTGTTATTCCGATGTGGGTATTTGGCTGCTTGTTTGGATTGTCCTTAATTGGATCCTCCTTACCTATACTACATCAGATGGTATCAGAGAAAATTTGATCTTGTTGGGAGAGAGCTAGAGAAGAAATTATGTGTGATCTGAGTTGTAGAATCATGTTACTAAACTTGTGAAATCGTGGCCTAGTTTTTTTTTGCAAGGTGGCAGGTTGATCTGACTTGCATACAACTTGGAGGTTGTCATAAGGTGGTCGATGTAGGGGTTTTTTGTAGAGGGTTTTCTTATCTTTGAGGATTCCTCTGAGAAGACTAGACCCTAGGGTGATTGCAAATCTTTGTGATACTCTGGAATCTAAGATTACAGAGAAGGTGAAATCTAATTTTAGATCTAAGATGGAGTTGATGAAGAATGACATGATCGCTGAGATCATGAGGGCTATGACTGGCCTACCTCAGAATCTTGGTACTAAGGATGGTTATGAGGAAGAAGGTGAAGACTTTGAAGTTACTGGATCTAGTGGTGATGATAGATCTGATCGAAGGGATAGATCTGGTGAAGATCGAACTGGTTGGTTGCAAAGATCTGGAGCTCAGTTAAGTACTAGTTACTGAATGGAAGTTTCTAACTTCTCTGGTACTTTGAAACCTAAGAATTTAATTGATTGGATTGGTGAGTTAGAAGACTTCTTTGAGCTTGAAGAAATTGAAGATCTTCTTAGAGTAATATTGGCACAGACTAAGTTGAAAGGACATGCTACTCTTTGGTGGAAAGAATTACAAAGAGATAGGGAAGATGAAGGTGAAATGGAGATCAATCGGTGGAGGTTGATGGTGACTAAATTGAAAGCTAAGTTCATACCTCTTGACTATGAGCTTGACTTATTTAAGAAGTTACAGAATCTAAAGAAAAATATTTAACTATTGAAGACTATACCAAGGAGTTCTACAAACTTACTATTCGGTCTAGACACAGAGAACTTGGTAAGGAAAAGGTAGCTTAGTATGTGAATGGTTTAAGATTCAATATTCAGGATGAGATTGGTATGGTGAAGATTGATTATGTTGAAGATGCTTATGAGTATGCTCTGAAGGTAGAAGATAAGTTGAAAATGAAACAACATATTAATTCCTAAGGGAAGGAAAAGATTGATCACTTGATGAAGGATAAACCGACTATAGAAGATGAACCAAAACCTATAGAATCAAAGAAGAAGACAGGTAGGATTATCTTTAAGGGTACTTGTTATAATTGTTGTGAATAAGGACACCAATCTTTTGAGTGTACACAAAAGAATTTTGGTGATTGTGGGAATGTTGTGGTAAATGAGCACGTTCAGAATGAACCTAAATCTAAGAACTTTCTGGTTCGAAGAACATTTCTTAGTGCAAAGGTGGAACCTTGTCAGTGGAGTAACTTGTTTAGAACTTAGTGCAAGTCTAGAGGTAAACTTTGTGATGTTATTGTGGATAGTGGTTGAATTGATAACCTTGTTGTTGAGAATCTGTTTTAGAAACTTTGTTTGAAGAGAATGAGACATCCTTATCCTTATAGGATTGGTTGGTTGCAAGATGTTCATGCTCTGGAAGTGAGGGAATAGTGCTTTGTTGATTTTCAAATTGGCTGGTATAAGGATCTAGTGTTGTGTGATATTGTGGAGATGAATAGTTCTCATATATTGCTCGGTAGACCTTGGCAGTATGATTGCAGAGCTATGTATGATTGTGTGAAGAATGTGTTTACTATTGAGAAGGATGATAGGAAGTTTTCCCTAATGCCTTTTCTAGATACAACACTTGATAGGAGAAGCTTGAGTATTGGTATTTGAGTTGAGTTTTCAGATCCTGAGAGGCTGGATGATCAGTATGGAGAAAAAACCTATTTGTTATCAAGGAAAGACTTGAAAAGACATAGAAAAGAGAAGTGGAAGAGTTTTCAAGGTGAAGAGTTGAAGGGCTTGTATGTGAAGAACCAGTTCAGGTTTTATGTGCCAAATCTTGGAAGATGTTCTTCCAACTTATGAGAACATCTTTTCGAACCTAGGGTGTCTGATGTAGGTGCATTCTAGGGTACCTAGAAAATATGCATGGTGGTGTGTTGATTTGGTTCTATGTTACTCGGTTGTAGCTTTAACCAATGGTCTCGATTATTGAAGGGAGCTCAATCACTGAAGGAACTCAGTGAAACCTCTTGTGCTCAATGGAACTTGTACTCGGTGATGCCTATTTTCCTTGATGATGCTTGGCGTGGTCGGTTGTTTCACTAGTACTCAGTTATTTCTCTAGTGCTTGGTAGTTATGGCTTGCTGATGGGAGTTCTTGGAGATTTGGTTGGCTGAATTGGTGCATTTATTGTTGGTATCTTTTGTTGCATTCTCCTAGGTAGATCTAGAGGCCAACATGGAGAATTAAATAATTGTAAGGCTATTTGAGAGCTGACTGTTGTTGCATTTAATATTTTTTTGTAGTAGAAGCCAACTTGGCTTAGGAGTTAATTGTTTCTTCTAGCAGACTTGTGGTTGAGGAAATGTATTTAAGGGGTGCTTGGGTAGATGTTTAGGATAGATTTGGGAAGTAGTCTGGTAGACTTGGATCCTATGAGATCTTGAAGATCAGATTTGTTTTCTGATAGTTGTAATAGCAGAGCTAGTGGTTGTTTTCTTGAAGACAAGGAGATTGCTTGGAGGATTGCGAGCTCAAGTTCAGATCTACCTTATGATATCCATGAGTTTCTGATTTGTTTAAGAGCTGGAATAGCTGAGAGGTTGTAGAAATACTTTTCGATTGTATTTGGTCCTAACCTAGAAGGCCTTACAACCGAGAATGTTAATGAAAATTTTGTTGAATCATTATATTGTTGTTTTATTCCGTTGTGGGTGTTTGGTTGCTTGTTTCGACTATCCTTAATTGGATCCTCCTTACCTGTATTGCATCATCTTGCATTCCACCTCATCTTTCATTCCTTATTCTTTGCTCTTGGAAGTTTGGTTATTTATCCTCCCATCTTCCTTCATCCTTGTCCCTTCTTCCCTTCATTTTTGTGATCTTTTTGAGAAAATTCCACAACGTTTCCTCTTTGCATTATTTTCTCAAGGGGGCACAACCCCTTATTCCTCTAAATTCTAGCCTGGGCATCTTATTTTCTTGTCTTTAACGCCACACCACTTGTGGCATCACATCAAAGAGGGCCAAAATGTAGACACCTAAAAATCCATTAGAAAATAAAAGTATTTTTATTTTTAAAAAACCCCTGATGACATCATCATTTGTTAATTAATTATTTATTTTATTTATTTATTTATTTTTATGCCATTAAATCCTCCTATTTTAATTAGACATATTTAATTAAAGAATCCCTCCCCAAACCATTCAAATCAAAATTGAGTGATTTTCCCTCATTTATTGAATCAATATTTGATAAATGATGTCACAGTCCCTAAATAAATGAAATATTTATTTAAAGCCTAAAACCCTAGAATCTTCTAGACTTTCCTAGACTTTCCTAATCTTTCCTAAACTTCCCTAAACCTATCTAGAAGGTGTTTCCTAACCTTCTTAGCCTAATCCAAGTCTCCTTGACTTTTGGTCAAACCCCCTCATCAATAGCCCCTTACACCACTCATTAAGGCTCTTATAAGCCATAAGTAAAGACCTATGTCTTCTCTTACACCTTGGTCCCCTTGTACACTTCTCTAGTGTTGCTCACAGATGTGTGAGCAACCTTAACCCTCATCCTTCTAACCTTACGCCTAACCATACCTCAAACTCTACCCCAAACCTTACCTCTGACCCTAACTCCTCTTCCTAACCTAAGCCCTTCCCAAAATCCTATAAATAACCTCACTTCTTAGAGAAAATAAGCAATTCATCTTTCATTTCATAGTAGAGTTATAATTCTAGATTGTTTCTAGATCTTTAGCTTTTATCATATTTTGTTAGTTTAGCTCATTTTCAAGCTTGTTTAACTCACATCATAGCTTAGAACTAATGGATTAACCTAGTTTAATTCATATTTTTTCATCATATCACATCTCATTTGGATTAAAACCAACTCTAGATTACTCATTTGTAGCTTAATCTTCATTTTTGAGTCATCAGGCTACTTAAGGCCCTAGGGACAAATCAGGTGCTCTATACCTGATATTGTGCCAATATGGGGTTCTTATGCTCCCTAATCCATCCTAATCCCCCCTAATCATCATTAGTGATATATTCCAAGCATTTAGAGAGCACACCCAGATCCCTAAAGTGAGAGAAAATCAAACGGTGATAGGGTGCTCTCATTTTAGCTCTATCTGAGGTATCATGCAAATAGTTTTTCTATATGTTTAGTATATTCTACTAGGTATAATGTTTGAATGTCTATGCATGTTTCAAATAGGTTAGGTTTGCATTGATCACACTAATGCACCCAATACTTTTATGAGACTGATGAATGCGGTTTTGAAGAAATTATTAGGTAAGTTTGTGATTGTATATCTTGATGACATTTTGATATTCAATAAGACCAGAGGATAGAATTTTTTTCATGTTAGACAAGTATTGCATAGATTGAAAGAATAAAATTTGTTGATTAACTTAAAAAAGTGTTCCTTCATGAAAGAAGAGATTGCCTATTTGGGATTTGTGATTTAAGCTGATGGTTTGAAAAATAGATCCTGAAAAGGTTGAAGCTATTTTGAATTGGCCTACACCTAAGAATGCTAGTGAGGTAAGATTATTTCATGGTTTAGCAAGTTTTTACCAAAACTTCATTAGGAATTTTAGTTCAATTTTTAATGCTATGATTGAGACTATGAGAGGAGATAAAAGAGAAATCAAG